>JAHZNI010001712.1:0-12188 GCA_027744415.1 Seira ritae | reverse complement strand
AATCATAATTAAGGTGTTCCCGGTTGCGGAAAGCTCATTCAAAACTGGAATGATTAATATTATTTTTAAAGTATGAAAATTGTTTTCAAGCATGATAACTCAATTTCAATTGCTTTGCGACTTACGCTGTTTTGATGATTTGCTATTGGCGGAGAATATCCACTTAGGTTCATCATGTAGTTTCACAGTCCATGCTGGAACAGATCCAGCGAATGACTCAAGATTGATTAAATCGCTACTTTTGCTCTGCAGCAATTTTTGAAACCTAAAAGCGTTTGCATATTTTCATGAGAGATGAATAATTTCTAAATTATATTCACAATTTAACGGTTCCTACTTTACACGCTATATTCCATTCTTACTTTAAAATACGCTCCGTGGACCATTTTAACTGTTCCTGCTTTTCTTCTGCCACAGATTTTCTAATCGATTCAAAATTCTTAGCAAATATCGCGCCTTCTTGGATCAATTCTACTCCTACCTTTTCCCCAAAGGCGGAAACTGATAACTTCTTTGAGCTGTCGCCTGTTACTGATTTTCCATTCACGATGGATGACAATGTGCCTCCACGAGTCTCCTGAAGCCATTTCTAGTTTAAAAGAGAAAGTTTTTATACTTTAATATTTATATATTAAAAGTTTCATTTTAGGAAAAACCGGGATTTTCCTTACTTTTATATTTTTGAGGTTCTCAGCAGGTTGCTCACTATTGTACGACATTTTTGCAAAGATACTGGAAAGAGATTTTGCATCCATCATGGTTTCACTGAAGAACAGAGACGAAGGAAGGATTCCTTAATTTGTGTAGCCAAGACAGGATTCTGAGAAGTGTTCGCTTGGTTTCAAAAAAGGTGGAGATCCTATCACAGAATGAGGAACATTTCACTTGCATCACATGGGTCATTTACTATCTGCAAAGTGCACTTCATCGCTTATCATGAATAACAGATCAGATATTCATCTCATTAAGACCTAATCCGCTTTTGTAAAATAGTAAAATGATTTATAAATCACAGACATTCGACATTCGTGGATATCTGGATATGTATCAAATTGTCATTCAAGTTAAACTAGGGAGCTGGGCTGGACATGTTTTTAAGATTTTTTATCCGTGTACTTGTGCGTGAAAGCATTGCATGTTGCATGTTCATTGAAAGATGCTTCATATGAATCACTGCACTGCCGCACATTACACCACCGATCTTCAATCTCATCTCTTGCTTTGGCTTTGCATTCAGTCATGTCCACAGTCCACATTAGTTATTATGGAGTATTTGTCTAATGAACCTGGTATGCATTGGAATTACGATGTATTTAGCGTAGTATTATGTATTATGTCATCTGCAGTTCATTTTATGAGCTGTCTTTCACGTTATGTCTTTGTTCACTCAAGCCAAACTAATTCACAATGCATGTACTGCTTTTTCTGCACTTGAAATCTGTTGGGATATTGAAGACTTTGATTTAGACTTAGATTTAACAATTATTACGAAATGTTTCTTCCCTTCGGACGTCCTCCTTAGTTTATGTTGCCCATGCCATTTTTTCACTGCCACTTCTCTCAATAACTCCACCAAGAACACTAGGATTGGCACAGGCACAATTACAAACAGGAGGTAAAATATTACAACAATATTATCCTTCATCGCTACAGACTTGAAATTTTTGTCTTTCTGCTCAATTGTATCCCAAGTGGCGACTCTCTCGTTCCATCTATCCCACAGGTCAACAATCCCTGAGGAGAATAAAGAGTGGACCCTGATCAAAATAGAATTGGGATCTTCTTCAAAATTTCCCAATGTCCAGGTCTTCACGACAGGGGCTAAGGACTCTTCGCTCATCACAATCGCCTCTGCATGCGGGTATTTAGAAGTGGTGTTCAGTTTAGATGGGAACTTTTTTGAATTTGAAGATTCGAGTTTATCTTTAACCTTTTTATAAACCGCATGGACCTTAAAGTAGTCGTCAATGTAAGACATTTTATTACACTTCAAGATTTCAGTTACAAAGAAATCGCCTTCTGCATACTCCTCAATGCCAGAAGGACTGTTAAAGAGTTGTTCTGGGATTAATATATTTCTTACAATAGCGTCAATAAGTTTTTGTTTGGCGACAGTGAAGAAGCCTTTCTTGTAGGCTGTTTCGAAATTCGTCGAAATCTTTATCTCCGTCTTGGAAAGATTCATATAGTATGCACTAACCTCATTACCAGTTTGACCTGGGAACAATGGGTGGGGCTGAGATTGCTTGGTGTTTTCGTAATCCTGAAGCATTTTTAATTTTAGGTAGAGTAATGGAGCATTAATGCCACTATAATGAGAGTAGTTCCTCTTAACTAGTTCTTCAAATGTATGAAAATTTCTACGAACGAGTGGCGCTGTCAAGTCAGTGATATTATCACCCTGATATAAATTTGCCAGAAGGATACAAGTCAAAAGCCATACTCCACTGATGACTCTGAAATGGTTCGTGACATCCGAGAAGCCTTCCTCGAGCAATGAAAACAAAGCAAAGAAGATTGCTCTGCTTCTCGAGCATCCCTTTCGCTGTCTTCCATATTTCAAGGCGAATGTGAAATACAAGCAGAGTATCACAATGGATATTGATATGAGGACCCATGTTGGCTTATCAAATGCGGAGACATATCCCAAAAGAGAAAATGCTCCGAGCTTCAATTTCTTATTACATGTAAGGAAATGATGACCTCGTGCCTCAATCCTGAGGTAACTGTTGTAAGCCGTAGATGAGTTGAAGATGATGTAGGGATACTTCACGTGAAATCTCTGCATCACTCTTGTTGCTGAGCAATTTGGGAAGAGAATTGAGAAGTAAATTATTTCCTTGATTGGCTCTCCCTTCCAAGAGCGCATCGCTATGGTTTCATGAAATGGAGAAAACAGTGTTCCGATCGAATTGGAAAGGCGACAATAGCCACATACAATTACAATAGACTTTTCCTTCAGTGAATTAGCCTTCTTTAAATTGGAATATATATTTCCAATGAAATGGTCAAATGAATCATGCTTCAACCTGGACAAATCGAAACTTGATTTTTCATAGGGGCTAAGCAATTTCTGAAACCAGTTGCACAAGAAATCGCCGATTCCCAAGTTGCTGTCAAACTGTAGTTGAGATGAGATCATTTGCAACATTTCGCAAGACATAGACCCAGCAATTACAGTGTTCTTTGCGACTGACCTCCCTGAGCTGGAATGTAGCAGATAAGCCTTGCTTATCCTGAGTATCCTGGAGTGTGGGTTAATCTCAAAAAATAATTTGAGTCGCGTTGATATCGCCAAATCTGAAAACTTTTCTTCCTCCTCTAGCTCTGTGAAAATGTTATCTTTGTTGTGAGCCAGCATTGTATCTTTGTGCCCCACAACGAGAAAAACGGAAGGTGTCGCGATGCCAAAGGCGAAATAGCTTTGATTTTGCCTGCGAAGATTAAGGATAGGGCCATGTGATAAAGGCCACAGTAAATTGCCGGTGAAGACGTAAGGCCACTGCTTCACGACCCTCCAGGACTTTCATGATTGTGGAGGAAGATAGATTAACACATCACAGTTATTGTAAGTTAATTTAGGAATGCGCGTTACTACTCGAACCATTTCTTTCGTTGTGCTCAGAATATAGCCTTGTTGATCACAGCTTAACATTTGGTAATGACTTTGTACTTTAGTAAATCGATAGGACGAAAGGAATGAAGGGATTTGGGGTAAATTGAAACTGTAGGTTGATGTCTGTTGAAAGAAAAATAGATTATGAAATTACATCAATTGATTTAACTGCGTTTCCAAAAATACATAGTATTCTCACCTGATTTTCTAAGAAAGACATGATAAATCGAACAGAACAATTTTCGAATACATGAAGGGCATCTGGAAATTCCATTTGTGTTTTTACAGGCCTTAAAAATATTATTCCCAAACACATGAAAGCATTCAAACCCTTCATTTTGGAAGGTCGAAACCCAGCAGTATTGTTGTATACCAAAGGAATGTTTTGTTCTATATCTCAAACCTCTCTGGATTTTCCTTGACGTAAACAGACAGAAAACTACTGAGTATGTACAACATTTAAAAAATTAAATCTCAACTCAACAATACTTACCTCCCAGGAATAAATTACTGCCCATGCTTCTGCTTCTGATTACCATTACCATATTGAGAAGCGATTTTTAAAAACTCAGCTTTTTTCACTGCACGTGGAGGTATATGATCGATTATTTTTATTTAGTCTTTAAAACATTTATTTATTAATTTATTTATTTACTTATTTATGAATTTATTTGCAACAATCGTATCTAATATCTGTAAAGTATTCTTTCCTAAATCCGAGTTCCATCGCATGCTTATGTATTTTCTCCACTGTCTCCTTCGGAAGTACCGGAACTGTGCTGAGAACATTCCAACTAAATCTGTTGTCCAGAGTGCAGTCCGCAAAAAAGGCGTATGTCTTATTGTCCGTTAAAGTAAGCTGGGTCAAACTTCCGTCATCGGCTCCATACGTAGGGCGCCACAGTCTTCCTCTGTATCCCCCGTCATCCTGACCTTCAGTCTTTTCCTGAACCATCCAGTAGTCCACGTATTGATTTCCAAATCCATACACTCTGATTGCATTCTCCTTGACCATTTTCACTTTAAGGCAGGAATCGTAGTAAAGGGCGGCTTCTTCAAGATCCTCGACTTCCTTACGAAGGATGGCAGCACATTTACGATTCAGGTCCATCCGTCCCATCAGCGGATAATATAATGTTTTACCGACTGGTATAAACTAAACTTGGAATAAAATTTAGAATTATCGATTCTCGCCGTCTCCCACTTCAAATAATTTATATGAAACACTCACTTCAGGGTCTAAAGCTACTGCTTTCCATTTCTTCATTTTGTCAAAACAACTGTCCTTCCACTTAGGCTCCCATGCATGTTCCCGTACAATATAAGAGTGAATTGAACCGGGTAGAAGGGAGAGTAAAATTAAAACCTCCATGTTATTTTTAATATGCATCTAAGACATGAGATCGACTTGGGAGTTAAATTTGTCATCGTCGATGGTTAACATTGAGCAAAAATACAAAAGACAGAGTACCTAGCATAGAACATGATTACTTTGTATTGTCTTTTTATTATCCTTTGGATTTTCATACCTACTGCCACGCTCTACGATATCGCATTTCATTATAGCACTATCACAATTACCATAATGTACTTATCTTTTTTAACGACTACTTCCTCAATTTTCCCCTTCCTATAGGTTCACCAAAGAAATAGCTAATCCTTTTTTGCAGAACTTGTGCATTAACTGCCTACATATATTTTTAATTACTTAAATTTTGTTGAAAATTGACTGTAAACAATTTCTCTGCGAAAATGAAATACATTTTGTTCAGGATTCAAGAATTTTTAGTTCTTTTTCCTAGTCTTGTTTTCGCCCTGATCAGACCTAATGCATGGGAACCCAGGTGGCATGAGACGTGTTTCGAAAAAATGCAGAAGTGGCAGTTGCATGGCATTGATCCTGCCGTGAGTTACGCTTAACGAATTCTGCCAGAACTTTAAATGTGCATATATGTATTATTCAAATTTGATTGATCGTGCAGTTTCTAGCCCCTGGCAAGGAGCTCTACGTGCCATACATGAGTCGTCTCAAGCTAAACAGACTCTCCAGTGCCATTTCTGGAACGGCCATGGAGGACATGTTCGAATCAGAGCTGTACTACAACTCATGTATTAAGCTAAAAATTAATTCGCCAACGTCGTTTACCTACACGGGGTTCTCAGGCAAGTCGGTAGACTATACATTCGAGAGCTATAAGAGAGGCAAAAGTAATCGGTTTCAAGGAAAGTATTCAAGGACCGTAACGTCTGAAGGTGAGGTCATATATGATACTTGCGCACATTGCGGGGCAACGGCAATATAATAATAATATTTTTGAATGATTATTTAGCTGACGAGGGTGGTATAGCACACATTACTATGACAGACAATAGGACATACGCCTTCATGCCGGACTGTACTCTGGACAACAAGAGGACTTGGAGCGTTGTCAGTACCACTCCCTATCTAAGTGCACTCACACTCTTGGAAATCCATAAGCACGCGATGTCGATCGGATTCAAGAAAGAGTATTTTACCAGCCTTCGATATAGTTGTTGTAGAAGGTTTTAACATTGTACCAAGTGCGTCTAACTTTACACCATACTTATAATATGTGACATACCTAGGTACCTACTTGTTGTGGTGATATCACGATATGATATGATAATAATAATGATAAATCAATAGGCCCTTTCCACGATAAAAATAACTATGTAATATATTTTTAAACTTTCATTTGAAGACTTTGCATCATAAATTCACCAATACTTAAGCTTTGCTTATTTATCATCATTCATGAAAATAAGTGCATTTGGCACTTCTGTTCGGCCAGTTTTTATCCTATCACTTTATATAGTGGAAAGATAATGATTGATTTGCTTGCATTAAAGATTGGTATATATTCATTTCGTTTAAAGTACTACATTTACGTTATATAGTCAAACGTAATAAATAAATTACCACTACTTTGTAGATATAAATAATACTTTGTAGATAGATATATATAAATTCGAGATGTTTTCATCGTCGTAAACATCATAAATGGTATATTCTGACAATCATGCAAAAATCAAATCAAATGCCATCAAGAACTCCACAACTCCCGGAGAGTACGTTTTTATATATTGTTTCATTATTTGTCATTGCATGCAATGTATGTCTTTTTTTGCATAAAAGTTATTGATTTTTTAAAACTCATAAACTACGTAAAATAGCCTGCGCGATAGTAAACATGTCATAATTAGTGCAACTATTTACAAGTTAATGTCATGTATGCGCCTTAATTTATGGTCAATTTATAGCGAATTTAATCAATTATATGTAAATGCATTTTTAGATTTATTTTGGATATTTAAGCGTTCCTACTTGATTTAATCATTATCATATTCACTCGAATAAACTCTGCAAGGAAAATTGTCAACTCAACAGTCAGAGCATATCATCGGATTTTTTTTGCATAAATATAAGTGGATTCACAGCTGAGAATTTTAGTAAATTATATGTATTTTGTATTCCATGTTAGATAAAGATTTTTTGGATTTTGACATTCATCTCCATCTTCGTCCTGACGTTCGTTTCCGCGAGAGACCTTGTCCAGATTGCCATTATTCATTCCTCCAGATTGCCATAATTGATGCTAACAACGCTGGCCAGAACGTGCGACCCACATTACCCCCAGGTTTAAAGGATGTAACAGCAGTAGAAACAACTCGAGCTGCCACCGCTGCAGCGGGTAACTTCAAATCTGACCAAATGCATTCAAAACTTTAACGTGCCTGTTGACATACTTTTAAGAATTAAATTTTAATGATTCAATGATACATTTTATTCATATTCTCGACAGCTTGACTCATTTTTCATTTATTCTATATGCATGATTCATATTCTATATGCATGATATAGTACAGTTTTGAGTTTAGAACATAGAAGGCTCCCTCTCGCCTTTAACTATCTTTCACTTTCATTCAGTCTATGGAAATAGAGAGCACTAGCAATATCATCAATTACATACTATACATGATTTCTTTGTGAATCAACTGGAATTTTCATGAAATAAAGACGCATGTAAACTCTGTAATACAGTTTGAATAAAACAAAAAAAAATCGGGCTTCTAAAAAGTCTTATTTCCGCCACCAAAAAAGTGTGAATAATCGCTTGTTTTTTCATTTTATTCCATGTCATCCTCCTCCGGCTCAAGCGAAAGATGATAAGACAAACGCGTGTCGTCATAGGCACAGAGAGTGATCAATCATCTAGTATTATTTTTTTCACTGTTAATTTTCCAATGTGCTTTTAGCTCTCTATTGATTTTTTTCCTCTTCAGTTATGCCATCGCCACCAGAAATATGTAAATTTTGTAAACCATAACCAACCATAATTATGTAAACGTACGCTTTGCTCTCCGAAACAGTCAAGTCACAATCAAGAGCCCTCAGAAATACGATGCCATTAAACAGCACTCAACTTCCTCCTCTCAAAGCTAGACTTTCCCGTTATATAAACCGATACTCCCGCGGGAGGCGGTGCGGATGTCGATTTAGTTTGAGGATAGCAGCCACTTTAATTGTGATATTGTGGCTCATGTTCCTGGTTTTCTACTTCCAAGTGCTGCAGTTCGACAGGGAGCCTGAAGACAGGTCGATGACGGCTCACCTTCACTTCGGACCACTTGGCCGAGAAGAATTGATAGCTCAAGCCCAAGCGTTGGAACAAGACGATAACCCCATTGACAAGGATGAGAATAAAACTGAAGACGAGCCTACGCCTCAAAGCTTCCCGTTCCATACACTCCAAAAAGTGTTTGGAACAGGAGAAATGGGGAGAGCTGTTATTATGAAGCCAGAAAATCTGACCGAGCGTCTGAGGCTGCTTTATGATGATGGTTGGAAAAGGAACCAATTCAATCAGTTGGCGAGTGATGTCATCAGTCTGAGGAGGACCCTTCCTGACGTTCGTGATGAATGGTAAGGTCAGGTCAGGTGTACGGCAATCTCACATTATTTCAGAATTGATATAAAACTGTGCCCCTTTCACGTTTGAAAAGGTGTAAATCTCAAACTACCTCCCACATTCTTCCAATCTCCGATCTCCCGATGACTTCCGTCATAATTATATTCCACAACGAGGCGTGGTCAACTCTTCTTCGTTCCGTGCACTCGGTTTTGGATAGATCTCCCACGGAGCTCATTCGAGAAATCATTTTGGTGGATGACTTCTCCGATCCTATCAAAATGAGTACATATAATTGGAGCAAGCACATTTTACCATGAAAAGCATGATGACATGATATGCAATTAATGATCATCAAATCCGATTTTGTAGAGCACCTCAAAAAGCCTTTGGAAAAGTACATGGCCGCTTTTCCCAAAGTCAAGATAATTCGCTCCTCCGAACGTGTCGGTCTTGCTCAAGCCAGATTGATGGGGACAAAGATTGCCAAGGGTCCAGTGCTTACATTCCTTGACTCGCACATTGAAGCGACCAAAGGTTGGCTGGAACCTCTACTTGATAGAATCGCGCGGAATCCGACCACTGTCGTTTGTCCAGTGATCGATGTGATCAATGACGACACTCTGGCGCTGTATCATCAAGCAGCCGCAGCAACTCAGATTGGAGGTTTCGATTGGTCGCTGATGGTAAGTTTTGTACTTGAATTACAAATATTGGTTAAAATGATAATGAAGCTAATTTCGGTCCAAACAGTTCAGATGGAAACCCATTCCAAAGCGAGAAAGCCAAAGGAGGAAGCACCCTCAGTAGATTCGGGGGTAATATGGGTGTCCTAACTAGGAACAACGTCCGGTTGGCGCTGGTGTGGATGGACGACTATGCAGACCACTACATCAGTAGGATTGGGGGTAAGAGGAGCCTAGGAAATTATGGCAATATAACTGGACGTATCGAGCTAAGGAAGTAGGAAGTCCTTGAAATGTAAGAGCTTTAAGTGGTACTTGGACAACGTCTACCCTGAACAGTCCAATCCTCTGCTGGACGTAAAAGCAGATGGGGAAATTAGAAATAAAGCGTGGAGAAACAAGTATTGCTTGGATGCCCGTTCGAACGCGGGGGAGATTGTGAATCCGTACCAATGTCACAGTATGGGAGGCAATCAGGTAAATAATTATTTACAGTGGTTCATTCTAGTTCAAAGACATCCAATGTAATCTTATAAGGACTTATTTCTCTTAGTTTTGGAGTTACGGTAAAAATGGCGAAATTCGGAGAGATGAATTTTGTGTAGAATGGAATGACAGGACCTTAAAAACTCTTAACTGTTACGACACGAGGGTAAATCAACGATGGTTGTATAGTCACGAAGTAAGCTAATAATTAATATCTTAATTGACCATCACAAACTCGAGTATAATATGTATTTGTATTTATGTTGGAATTTCAGAATGGTTTTCTAAAACATGTTAAGACTGGGCTTTGTCTGACACTTTCAAATCCCAAAAAATTAACAATGGAGCCATGCTCGAATAGTAAAACCCAGAAGTGGCAGTTCGAAAGAGTTTATGGAGAGTTGAACTACACTAGAACTTAGAGTACTAGGCTGAACTCATTTGATGTGGTGCAAATGTACTTAAGTTAGTTTATTTCCTAACCTCGAAATACAAGTTTTAAAAACTTTAGTTTAAATTAATTTATTGTTTCACGCGTTAGATACATAGCTATAAAAGTACATAGGGTTTGCCTTTAGTCGAGGAAAAAATGGATCCTATGCATGTAAAAAATAAATAGCAATAGCGGTAATGATTACTGCTTTTCAATTTACTAATGCCTAAATCAACCTGAGTTTTTCAAAATTTTGTGCAGAATACAATTACAATATTATAAAATATGCATATTATGATATTTCATAGTTTTGTGTAGGATATATTTTACATGTATTTTTGTATAAAAGTACGTCTCTTATTACAACAAATTCAAACTGAATCCGATGTTCAAGCTTTCACATTTTCCAATGGAAGGCTGTTAATAATCAACGAAATCAACTTTTTATGACTCTAGTTTACATGAAAAACTTAAAATGACTATTGATAGTATTACTACTCCAGTGCATATTGAATAATAATTTTCTATTTATTTCTCTGGATCCGCGTGCGGTATTTTGTTTAAGGTACTTTTCGGTGTTCATTTGCATGTTTACGATAAATAAAAAAGAGTTCAGTTTCTTTTCGTTCTTCATAAACATTCATTTGCGGGACCAGCACGTAGCACAAGTCCTTTACCTCCATAACAAGGATATCGATGTCGTTGGCATGGGCAGTAGCCAATTCGTTCTCTCCAAGACCTCTCCATATCAAGTTGAAGTCTCCGGAATCAACCAAAAGCCCTGGTGATTTTTTATGTGAAAGAGCATACACATGAGGAGTTGAGTTGATGAAATGAAGAGCAAAGACACTCAGGCTAAGCAGTACAATAAGTAGCTTATCAAAGGATACTTTATCGGTAGTCATTTGCATATTATTAAAGATTTAAGAAAGGCTTTTCATTCTATACAAAATTCGCTGCCTTAAGAATTAGTCTTCGTACTTAACCTTAACTCTATATGGATTAAATAGTCGTGTACACTAGTAGTCCGTATATGTTCAAAAAGTACCAGTCAGGTCAAGCTGAAGTAGAAGCAGAAATGAAGAGCGTGTGAATTGAATTGAATTGAATTGAATGAACCAAATTAAAAAATATGGGCAAACCAAAGCGAAAAACAAACGTGAGCAAACTCCAGACAAAAAAAAAGCAAATAGCTAGCAAATGCTGCTATGAGAGGAGCGTGCTTCTTGAAGTTCTCGAACTAACAAGTACATACTACTTTAGAAGTGTTACAACAGCGTTTTAGAAATGAGACAAAAAACACGATCAAATTTTTATGGTCTAGAAAAAGTTGCTGAAATGTTTATACTTTGTCTAATTTGCATGAAAACAGGGATGTTTGGTATTTGCAAATTTGCCTTTAAAAAAGGAAAAAACAACTACTGCTGAATTATGTAGTGGATTGAATGAGTAAAATTTGGTTTCTAACAGTCAAACGAAGTCGAATTCACTCGTGACAGTTTTAAAAATGCTTTTGGAAGTGGCGAATTTTCAAAACAAATGCTTCTTGGTACTTTCGGGGAATCTCTAGTCTAAAAATACATGGATGTGGGATACTTATCATTTGTTTTCCAAAAGAAACCAATACGAATATAAACTTTTCAACACATTTTTCTAGACAAAAAAAAATACGCAAAATTTGATGGAGATGATATTTTGTCTCATTTTTGAAAAGCTGTTCTAAAGTAGAACTTGTAAATAGGCAATGGGGAAACACATGGCACACTCATTTTCTCCACGTATACCAATCAAGTCCCATGACGAACAAACATAAAGGTGAAATTCCACGGAAGACTAATAGGCTAATAATGCAACAGTGGTTTGCCAGAACAAAATTAATACGCTAGAAGGACACATTCTATCTAGGTAAAAAACCAAATGCGAACAAGTTGCATGAAATGCTTGCTGCTTAAAACTAAAGAGTGCCCTGCAAGGAAGAAAATCATTAAAAATGTTACTAGCTCACACTGTTTGCATAACTCATATTCATTATGTAT
>JAHZNI010001711.1:0-10817 GCA_027744415.1 Seira ritae | reverse complement strand
TGTCTTTCTTTGCATCGACTTACCTTCGAATATTTTTGTTCATTCTACCGGAGGTGAATAACCAATGCTTTTATTAGTAAAATTTGCTCTTCGCCGATAGAAGTTTCGGTCCTTTGAATTACAACGTATTATGAATAAAAATGATTTCAATTAAAATTTCGGTTGAGAAAACACATGCATTCGATGTTTTTGGTGATGATAATGATGAGATGATGACAAGCGCAGAAATGTTTTTCCAAATGAACGAGTGAACATATTTTTCGTTTCAGACCGTCTCTGTTTTGGGATGGAAATATACAGATAAAGATGAGGAAATGAAAACGGGATGATGCTAGAAAATAAAAAAAGGATTTTCGTCCTATACTTTTAAATAATTATTGTTGTCTGACATTTTCTTCTGGAAAATGCAATACAATGCAGCTTGCTATGACTTCATCTTAAGACTGATCGAAAGAACCATGATCGAAAGAAAATCTAGTATTTTCATATAAACAAGCTTGCATTCTTTCTGGAAGAAAAATGCATCCCTTTTCCCAAAGAAATTAGAACACTTGATCAAAGAGGAAAGGAAATCATCAGTAACGAAGAAAGGAGAGGAGAAGTGGCATGAGCTATCTCCTCTTGAATAATATTTACCACATATTTTGAAAGAATAGAAGATTTTGACCTATAAATTTGAATAAAAATGACTTTTTAAGCAAATCCTGACCAGGGATTGTGCTTTTGTGCTCATTCGTTCTTGTCCATTATTGTTGCCTTTACTTTTGGCGCATCATAAAAATTGGCCTTGGTTTGATTCAATATTCATTCAATGGCTGGACATATTTTTCATTTTTGCCTCACACGTCACACACAAAACACACGTTATCGAACGCCCTACATTGTTTTACCATTTCATTTCACTCCTAAATGTAAAACATGTTAGAAATAATGACAAAATCGACCGCATGAATACACAATCTAATTAATTATTTCCTCCTTGTGTTGCCGTCAGTTTTAGTTTTTCTTTGTCGAAACGGGTATGCTTAAATCGTCTCTGTTTATTACTTTCTCCTGAAAAATTTCAAATGAATTCTGAGCTAAAAGAAAATGAAACAAATCGCTATATAAATGGTGTCCGCTGAATTGCAAAGTGATTTTTTCGAAAAATTGCTCCAAAAGGCGAAAACTTATTCATTTGGTTGATAGCCTATCAGGAGGATAAGGGCTGGGGAATTAAGTAGAGCTCATGCTGTCTGCAAATAAATGCACCCATCTTGTACACCGAGAACAAAAAAAAACTAATTTTAAGTAAGAGCACCAGAATTCGTATGGTGATTTCGGGGTGAATTTTTATTTCGGCGCTGGATGCACCCGTTAGGTGCACTTATATGCGGTACACAAGCACTCCACTTGATTCCACATATTTTGTCCTCCGGATAGGCTATCAACCTTATGTAGAACGATTCGCATTTTGGAGCAATTTTTCGAAAAAAATCACTATGCAATTCGGCGGACACCCTGTACATAGCTAGCGACATGGGTAATATTAGTGTAATAAAAAAATCTAATTACATATAATTTCTGTATATCTTTCCTCTTACTTCTTTCATCTCTCAAGAGGCACAGAATTCGAATAAATCGAGTTGAAAGAATGGTGTATGCTTTTTCATACCGAACGAATAGTGAATTAGCAAAATTACAAAGACAAGCAAAATTCAAACCGAAGCGAGTCATTGTTTCGATTTTATTTCTGTATGTGCTCATTACAAAGGCAATTAATATAGTTTTGGATTTACTGAAGTGTCTGCTCATCTTTCCAATAAAAGTCTTTATTGTTTCAAAATGTGTATTCATGCAAAATTCGCATAAATATTATGATGAATGTTTTGATGCGTTACGACCATCTCTTAATAACTCATCTATAGCATTTGACGTAAAAAATTCGCACTAAAATAATACAGCCATTAAAATAAGCAATCAAACCGAACTTTGATGAGCCATAAACATTGTTTTTCAGCAATTATGTCCTCCCCTTTTTAAAATGCATAGTATTCATGTGATGCATCAACTAAATTACGCTCCGTTTCACACCACAGACAACTTTAAAATTAGGTAGTGTTCGTAAAAAATGAAAAATGTGTCTTGACTCCATTCTCTGTATCTCTCCCTTCAGAAGGAAGATTATACAAGGAGGAGAACGTCCCCTTTTTGGGAAAAAATATATAGTGCCGTTCCTAATTATATTTAGTACATTCCTTACTTACTCGCACGGATTAGGCATAAGCAATGTACAGAAGTCTGTCATTGGTCAGGGAAGTTCATCATCTTCCTCCACAAAATCATTTTCGACTTCTGGAGGAGGAAATAAAGAATCTTCTTCGGCAAAACCATCCCTAGTACCCATTCTCAATCTGAAAAGGAAGTCTTCTGATCCGAAGGACTACGACAAGAAGAAGGCGCAACAAGTTGAAACGAAAGTTGTGGTGGAAGAGCTGGAGTGTACGCAGACCATGTTCATGTCCCCTTTTCATCATCCAGTTACGATCTCATTGAATCAGAGCATCTACAAAAGGATCGATAGAAGCTGCAGGTGGAACTTCATCGGGACTGAACCTTGCCTTCCAAAGATCTCATGTGACTTGAGTGGAATGAGTAGGTCTTGCGATGAAGAGTATCTTGAAATTGTCGATGGTTATCAAGGATACATAAAGGTATGTGGAAAGGGGCAGAAGGTGGAGGAGATCATAGCGGCGGATGATCTAAGGGATTTGTATATCCATTACGTTGTGAAGAAACCTCCCGCAAATCCAGGAGGCGAGAAAGAGTTGTTCACCTGCACGGTGACATGCTCGAAAAGGGCGGAAGGGACTCCGTTAGAGCGAGGCTTTACTCCAAAGTCAAATCCAAGATGTTGTAAGAAGCGACTTTACAATTTCCAAATCAGCTTAGAAATTACATGTACAAAACCTCGATCATTTTTTAGTTTGTGGGACAAAGCCAAATGAAGACCGAATCGTAGGTGGAGAAAACGCAAAAAAGTTTGAGTTTCCCTGGCTAGTAGCTATGGTAGAGACGAATACGAGACAACCTTTTTGTGGGGGCTCTATCATAAACAACCGTTTTATTCTAACGGTATAATTTTAAGTTAATTTCACATTTAGAAGAGGAATGGTATACTTTTTTGGTTCCATTAAGCAAATACATTATGTCTAAAGTAGGCTGGTCATTGCATCAAAGGAAAGTACATGGACTACAGAAACATCCAGGTTATTGTCAATGGGCACGAGTTTGACATGAGTCCAAATCAAAACGTGCAGGTTGAAAATGCTCAAGGCAAAACCTATCCACAGGATGAACTCGAGAAAATGGATAAGGCCAATGGATCAACAAGACATAACATCGATGAAATTATTGTTCACCCTCTTTACGTTGCCGAGTAAGTTTCTAGAAAACATTCAGACTGCTTTGATTTGGCAAAAGTTCTGAATTTGTTACCTTTGTAGGACAAACGATTTTGACATTGCTCTCCTAAAACTCCAGAACCCGTTAACCTTAACTCCAAGATCTCCTCAAGCCGGTATGTCAAATCTTCAACAACCCCGTTCTGTTTGTCTCCCACCAATGGGAGCATATCTACGAACATACTCAAACAAAAAGGCCATTATCGCTGGATGGGGGCTTCCTGATGCTGAAGCGGAGGGAACACCTCAAATCCTCCAGAAGCTGGAGGTTAAAGTGTTTTCACCAAAAGCTTGCAAGGACATGTTTGCACACAGAGTAAATCGTAGAATGTTATGCGCTGGACATAAGGAAGGTGGAAAGGTACTGTTATGTAGCTATGGGGCACATTGAGATTTTTGCATTAATTTTTACAGAGCACCACTTAAAACTAAAATATTTTTTGTAGGACGCCTGCGCTGGTGATTCAGGTTTGACTTAATTTAAATTTACTTAAATTTCTAAGTTGTCATGACCTCTCTATCTTGAGAGAACTGTATTTCAGGCGGTCCACTCGTCCTGGAGGACCGTCCCAAGGTCTGGGTACAAGTTGGAAGCGTATCTTGGGGTGAAGGTTGTGGCGAAGCGGATCATCCTGGCGTATACTTCAGAACAACAGAGGCAGCACAGTGGCTACAATACCACTCCAACTACTACAACAGAGGTGCAGGGGGAGAGGTCACAACAGAGGACGATGCGGAAAAGGGGGCAACTTGGTGTATTTCGCCATAAAAACGACTTAAACTGATTTAGTAAATGGCACAGCCAAATAAAAGACATGAAACAAACAAAAAAATTTACAACGATTATCAAATGACGATAATCTGTGCACATTTTACATCAACGTATTTTATTCCTGAGCTTTTGATTGCAAGCTGTGGCTGTGAGTAAAATTTTAATTTTGTAATAGAACCACCATAAAATGAAGCAAGTAAATGCAAACAAATGTAAGTAGCTTTGCTTTATTTGAAAGAAGTCGCGATTTGCACAATTCATGAACGAAATATTTGCAGGTCCTTCGTATGCAACTATGCTTCGTGTCATGTTGCCCTATATTTTCCATGTGCGTGTTTTAGCTCTCCTCCTGGTCCACATCTTCCTTCCTTTTACACTAGTTTTATTTTACGCAACTTCCTCTTCTCTGTAGGTACACAATACATTATTATTGATAGCTCTCAACTTCTTCATTTAATTATCCAATTTGTTTTGTTCGTAGGGCTGTTTCGCTGTTTGTTTAAAACATTGAAAAAATGAGAAGGCCAAGTGCTCGGCATCATTTTTGGCAGTAAACACTTCTGTATATAACTCAAATCCCTATCATTATTAATATCTTGTAAGATCACCTTAGAATACATAAACTTTAATTGAATCGTTGCATAACAGAACTTGTATTACAGACCCCAAATTCGCTATAAACAACCAGACATACTAGCAATTAGCTTGTATGATTCCACGCATATCCTAATAGCTGACCAGACTTAATCAATTTGCAGTGTATTTCTCCTTCAATCCAAATCATGCACCAAAATTATCCAACATCCCGTAACAGTTGAGTAGTTCACTTCATATATTCCTTGCAGGTAAATTTGCAAACTATATGGCGTACAGAAGCAAGAAGCATTACTTGCAGCACCTTCTTCATTTTTGCATGTTAATCTCTTCCACTGTCCACACTAGTGATAACAATTGCAGCCAAAGTGAACAGTGAGTCTCATCTCAATCACGAACAAAACTGTTTACAAATCATTACACATTTTTATACCTGGTTTAACCAACGCATTTAATTGTCGGCGGCGTGAAGAATGAAATGAACTGAGATGTTGCTAAGATTGCGAATATTTGGATCGTATCAAAGACGTGCTTAGGTATTTTCCTTATCTAATGAAGAAATCATGTTACAAATACATTTCATCGATTGCCTATACATGATCTTACATTGAGATGAGAAAAGAGACGATGTTCATGGAATAGGTAATCATAAATTAGTCGTGATAAGATTCAAGCTTATCGTCACAATGTCTTCAATTTGTTAATGAAGCTATTCCTAGTTTCAGTCTTATCCATTTCCTAAATCTACTATAAAAAGAAGTAACAATTGAAGCGAAGTCATCAGTTCACTTGCAGCTGTCAAAAGAAAATTGTCGGAGCTAGTCAAAATGTTTAAGTCTCTTGTAAGCTTCATTTTCTGTTTTCTGTACGAAACGTTTTATAACGAAAATATTTATCTTAGTGTTCTCTAAAATATTATATTTGTACTTGTGCACAGGCTTTGGTTGCCGTCTTTGGCTTTGTCGCCGCTTCCGCGGAACCCTCTGTGGTCCAAACCGCTGAGGGCATCCTTGCTGGTCCTGAATTATTGATCCAAACTGTGCCTGCTCAACAAATCCTCGTCGCCGCCCCAGCCATTCAATATGCTCCACAATATTATGGAGTTCCAGTCACTGGCAAGAGTCTTGGAGTCGGAATTGGAGGTTTGTATAATCATTGGAGCTAAAAGTGTTCCATTGTGCAAATATTCTTCTAATTATTTAACGCTTTTCCAATTCTTAAGGTGGACTTGGAGTTGGCGCTGGAAAGACCTTGGTCAGAATAGGAAATGGTTTGGCCGTTCCCGGAGTCGGAATTGGACTTAACGCTGGTCTCGGTTTGGGACTTGGAAAGACCTTGTACGGACCTGGTGGTGTCGTCCTCCGTCGCCCAGGACTCGGTTTGGGATTCGGTATCCGTGCCGGTTTGGGCATCGGAGTTGGCAAGGCTGTCGGAGTCGGAGGTCCCTTATCCATCTACGGTTGAATGAGTTAGCCAACCAATTTGAAACGAAAAGTGAGGTGCCATTTAAGCAGTTTTATTAGCAACAGTGATGATATGCAATTCAATTTGGTCCATAGTCAAACGTACAAAAAAATATTTTCTAGTGTAAATTACGAGTCTTTTTTGGGTAAACTGTTATCCATTTTTTTGTATTCAATCCTGTATACTTGTCAAATGTCACGATAGAATTGTTCAATTTTTATTAAGTCAGATTCTGTGATACTGATCCAATGAAAGAATTAGTTGTGTTAAATGATTTGTTCAATAAATCAAAGAGTCTCCATTATTAAATGGTGACTGCTTCTTAAACACTTTAAGTCAAGTATTTCAATTAGCATTTCACAGTTATTACACGAAATAGTTTCGTCCACTCCACACGCTTCATCTTCATGAAAACAATATATCGCAATTGTCGCATGAAATTAAATATAGCGTCATCAATGAAAACATTAGAATTCAATAAATGCAATAAAAATGAAGCATAGAAGATCAATCACCACGGTTAGATTTCGACTAAGCTGCATTACTCTTCTTTTGTTTTATGATAATCGTACAATGATTACTGAACAAATTTAGGCATTTCAATGAGACGATAACCTCATTGAACTCTGGTCCTAATATGTAGCTCAAAAAATGAAACGTGACTGCTTAAAATAGTTGACCGCTCTCTAATCAAGTTTTCTCAGATTGCCCCATAAATGGACTTTAACCTATTTCAACAAAGACATTTCAGCAGATTATTCTAGAAGGAAATACTATGTGTGTTGCATATATTTTATATTGTGTTCATGTTCATTTAGTCGGAATTCCTAAAAATAATTGCGGTAGGTACTAACAACCAACACCCTAATTTACAGATGAATATTCATTCTCCAACGATACCGGCCGGTTAGAGGTACATTATTTGTAGTTTGTAGGATCATTTATTTTTGCGAGGAAAGTAAGGCGTATTTTAATGAGGCAAACTCAAACTCATTTGATGTAAATGGTTTCCAAATATTTTCAGAGATTGGCTGTTGATTAGATTTGATCGTGCCCTTCTACAGAACGTTTCAGTTTAATGGCTTCGTAGTTAGTAGTTCCTTCAATGAACTGATTGAGACATTCTCTGAAAGATTACACACACAAATATATTGAAGGCAACACGGCCCCACTGCGTGGTATTGGAAGAAAATGATATCACGATGGTGTCGTATGCGTTTATCGTTGCTTGGGGTGCATATGCATGATTGAGCTATCAACGCAGATTTATATCAAATTACGAATTACGCATTTTCTTATTGATTACAATGCAATGTTTCCACCAACATATTTTCGATCTTTCCTACTTATTCATTTTTTTAAATTATAATATTCAATTATTGTAAGTTTTGAATATTTAAAAATTCCTTGTTGCCAAATCAGTTTTTTACACAAAAGATGCGTGATCGCGATAAATTCTCGTTCAAATCAACACCATTCAGCTTCATCTAATAATTAGTTATTAATTATTTTATCATCCCATCCCAATGCGTATAATTAGCTAGTCCATCTGAAGTTATGAAGCTATAGAGCACGCACGGATGCGCACAACTTCCTTCTCCTCCAAACAAACAAAAACCAAAGCTTTACGTATTTCTAGAAGTTTGCAGAGATATAGCACAAGGAACAAGCTTAGGTGTGTTATAGTTCTTGTCAAATCCATTTGCGGCTTATCGACGAGATCATATTTTATCATGCTTATCATATCGAAACATGCTGTACGACACATTAAAGAACAAAGAGATGACAATAAGCTAATATAATATTTTGATGGCTCACTCATTTAGAACATTTTTAATTCAGAATCATACCTTTGTTTATTTGAATATTAAAATGCCTATAAACATATATTTTTGGGTGTGAATTGATCTGACTTGAACGGAACGAATAACTCCTGTTTTATACACGTGTATCTCCGCAAAAAACAGATTTACCAACACTGCTTCTCGCGAGGAGAATAAAAGGACCGGTCGCCGTTCTTGGAAGGCATCATTCATCGTCTTGCAAGTTTAATCAACTCTTCTTCCTTGCCTTTTCTGCAGTAAGAAGCTAACCTTTTCGATCCGACAAGATGTACAAGTCTCTCGTAAGTCGATAATGGGCAATTCAAAAATATCCACAGTTCCATTTAATTAAAAAAACTAGAGACAAATGGTAAGCAATTAAGCATTGTAATTTTGGTATTTAGGTCGTCCTTGCCATCTTCGCCATGTTTGCCGCTGCATACGGCGACATCATTGCTCCGTTCATTGGAAAGGGTTTCATTTACCCTCATATTGGATTTCATTATGGACTCGCTCACCTCCACCACTTGCACCACCTCCATCACCTCCACCATCTCCACCACCACAAACTTCTCTATGGGGGAATCATTTAAATAATTGGGTTAAACTTGTAAATAAATAATCTGCTTTTGTTTCTAGTGATTGGCTTCGCATCAACCATCTTACTTAGTACAGTTCAAAAATATTCCAGAAGCATTTACGTATAAAATTTGCGTATAAGAAAAAAGTCCATGTCCAAATCAAAATCTGTGATGAAATCAATGTGAAAAATTCTCATTCGTCTGCATTAATTGCGTTTTCCAAAAACTTGAAATAAAACAACCAATTCGATGTAAATAATTCTCCGGAAGTACAATAGTTCGCTGATAAAGCCCAAAATACTCAAGCTTACACATACACCCCAAAGCACGAATAGCTTTGAAACCTTCCCTTTAAGAGTCAACGGTCCAATGGCGTCCTCTGGATTTTCCTTAATATTGGTTGGACTAATAATTCGATTGCGATCCTGGACCCTTCTTGAATGAGCTAGTCCATGCAATTCATCAATCCATCGTTTGTATAATCCGGCACTCAATATAACCTCAAAAATTCTGGCAGCTTCAGCCCCACCAGGTGGGAGGAATCCGTAGAAAAATGTCCCCACTGCGATAAGTTCTTTGCCTACGAGACATTGCCTTTTCGTATTTAATTTTTTCTTCTCAATGACGTCTGTTGCCCATGTCGCCGAGGACAGAGCAAATGGCCAAGCCGCGACTGTGGCCCACCTTTCCTCACTGAATGCAAGAATTGTCAGGAATTGTTCCGAATTTTCTGTTACACTCGATTTCATCAGTTTTCCCAAAATAACCAAATTTTCATCCTTGTACGTTCCACCTTCACCAACTTTGGTCGAAGCGTAAATGAAGTCTTCACTGAATTTGTATCTATGGATAAGTCGATAATTTCTCTGCATGAGATCACTAATTTTAGTCATTACATCGCCTTCGGGAGGTTTTATCATTGAGCTTGTGACTTCCCCCGTGTAAAAATCGACAATTACGATAGAGCATAATAACCACAGAATGAAAAGTAGACTTTTATTTTTCAGCTCATTTCCCATCTTTGATAGTCCCGGAGAAAGGAGGGACGATATAACAGGCACCAACAACCGTCTCCCAGGATTTGCCAAGAAGCTTACTAAAATTAGGAGAGCTACCAAACAAATCCACGAGTAGAAGCTGAATGGCATGACAAATTCTGTGGCAAACGACCACGTACTTTCGAACTTCATTTTGTAGGCATCACAATAAGCAAAGTTGAATTTTGTGGACTCCACCTGAATAAAATTGGGCAGATCAGTCGTAGTCACATTCTTTTTGCTATAGTATCTGTACCAGCAAGGCAGTACACTCCTGCTTTCGTTATGAATTACTCTCACGATTGGCACAATCATCGGAGAGACTTGATTTGGAACACTCATGAATCTTTGTAGTGAGCCGATCTTTAAAGTTGCATTCAGTTTCATTGCAATTATATTGGCGATTGTTGCCATCGGAGCGAAGGCGTGGATTCCAAATTTATCCCTGACATATATATCTCGTAATCTGGAATAGTTCGTTAGGGTGTTTTCTAAATCTTTCTGATTCATATTAAAATTGTCGATGAGAATGTATCTGGAATCCACTAAGTGGCCCACACCCGTTGTCTCAGATATTAAAGGAACCTCGTGATCTGAGTAACGCAGAATATTTCTCGAGTCCATTTCAGCAAAATTTTTCCTGAGCACAACTGGAACTGGTTGTGAGGAAACTCGGATTAAAGAACTGTTAAATGATTGCTAGGAAAGCTTTGAAAATCGTACCACCCCAAAGCTGAATTGTCGACTATTAAATACTTTTAAATGAATACATTAAGCAGCTTTAATTTTGTCTCTATTATATGAAATATGTTCATTCTCACTGCTTTTTCTTTCCAATGAAATATTTTGACATTTTATTTGTCGCTTGCTATCAAATCTTCGAAATAATTTTGCTTGGAACCATTGCAAAGTTTTTTTATTCAGAATGCTCATTCAATTGTTACAATAGCTGTCGTCCGAAATGACAGATTTATCTAGTATTTAATGACTACCAATTTCGTTTAGCTTGGCGAGCAAATAATGGAATCGGGACGAATGATAAAATACATCGAAATGCATAAAAGCACTGTATTCAAAGCACCTTTCAATGAAAACTCAAAGTT
>JAHZNI010001710.1:0-10901 GCA_027744415.1 Seira ritae | reverse complement strand
TAGGCAAAATTTGCTCTTCTTATCAGTGCTTTTGTATGCAAAGATACTTTTTTATATTCCCTCCTGACTCGAACTTTTTTTACAAGCACTGGACATACAGAGTCATATATTGTCAGTAAAGCATTAGTCATGTCACTCACGTCGGAGCAGTGTGAAGAGAAAACCTCATCAATATTTTTCACCAACTCAAGCATTTTATCCTCATCTACATTCCTGTACTTAATTAATTTGCATTCTTTCTTCATTTTTTTAACAAGCACTAAACACTCAGTAAGCCGATGGTCAGATATAAACGGATCTTTTACCTTACAATAACGTGTATTATTTGGACAGCTTACAAACATTAGATCTAATATACTTTTCTCCCTTGTGGGTCGCTTTACTAATTGTGTAATGTCAAAAGTAGATGTGAAGTCTTCAATACTTTTTCTGTGTTCGTTGCTAAGGTTAAAGTCACCAACTACAATAAACCGACTATTTTGAGCATTTAACATGGAGAATAATTCTTTTAAGCAGTCATGGTCTTGCACCATAACTTTTTTGATTGTATTTGGATGACGATATACGACAGCAATGTAAAAATAGGCATGGCTTGACAGTTTAATTTTAATTACCATACCTTCTATATTTTTTGAGAAGTTGAACTTATCAGAGACATCTTCATATTTAAATTCATTTTTTATCAAAATTCCTACACCTCTATCCTTACTGCTTTGGCAATCTTTTCTGATTAAATTATAATTTGGAAATATAATATTAACATGTTTTTTGTATGTACAAGTTTCAGTCATAGCAAATAAGTCATAATTATTAATATTCAACGTATGTTCAATAATAGAAAATTTACTTATCATAGATCTTACATTTAAATGAGCAATCTTCAATCCATATCTTCTGTTTCCGACACTGTCGTCCGGTTTGCAGCTTGTCGAGCGTTCCTTGCAGAGGATTGGGCGCTTTGATTCCTTGTTCGTCGGGTATCCTTTTCTAAAAAACCATTTTTAGCATCCTTGGGATTCATCCGTGGTGCAGGAGCCTTTCTGCCAATTCTTTTAGATTGCGCAACTGGTTGAGAAGAAGCAGGTTCCGGAAGCGCATCATTTTCAATAAGTACGACATCAGTCCCCACAAGTTTGTACACCTCTCCAGTTTCGCACTCGAACTGCCTTCCAGCTCTGTCTAGTCTGCTTTTGATTCCCATGTTGTAGAGCTCAGATCGTTTCTCATTCAACAATTTAAGGTCGCATCTTAATGCATACGGGAGGTCATCAGTCACATGCATACCATCGGGAAAAGCATCACGACATCTCATGACAAGCCTTTTATCACTCAAGGCTAATAACTTAATTTTCACTGGACGCTTCATGTCCCTTTCATATGCACCAACTCGAAATGCAATGTCTGGAATGATTTTAGATTTCGTGATTTTGAAAAGTAATTTTTCCACTTTACTGAATAGCACTTTTTCAGTTTCCTTTGGCGAGTCTTCCATGCAATGTATAATGATGTTTTTTTCACGTATTTCACACTGCATTTGTTCATTCTCTCTTTGAAGATTGGCTACTTTCTTGTTCAGTTCACTATTCTCATTTCTAAGCAATGAAAGTTCTGAATCATGATCGAATAAAGCTCTATTTGTTTTCTTTTTGAATTCGTCAAATTCAAGCGTGAACTGAGATTTTATAGTATTTTGTAGTGCTTCAAGCACTTTAGGATCAAATGTAACAACGTTAGAGGCAGAGTCTGCTTTTTCCACATTATCACTGCTACCTGAGAGTGCAGCCATTATTACTTGAGACTGAGTTTATTTAAATGAATGCTGGCAAACTTAAGACAAGACAGGTATGTGGTGCACGACTGAAAGATAAAAGCAGAAAGATAAGGTTGATAATGATGCAATGAAAAGGGGAAAAATCATTCTATTGTCATCCCTCATTGTTGTCGCAGTCGCTGTGGCTTGAGAAGAGTGAAACAATTAAAAAAATGTGTACCAGAGTAATTACAGATTTATTACGGGGGGAAGGAACTGAATGGATGCCGCACACCTTCCGACAATTATTACTGGCTTCATTTACATTTATTTCCCTAGTCAAGTTGTTACTAGTAACATAACATTAATAAATATGTTGGGCTGATCGACTGATGTGGTGTACTTACCTGAGTGGAATAGTCCTTATGACCTATTGTTCTCTTCTATTCTTGGCTTATCTTTCAGATTGGGTTTATCATGATTCTTTTGATCATATAATCCCTTAGCAAATATTTACAAGTACGCCTATATAATTTAATATGAGTGTGATATGTACAAAGCATTTCTTGGAAAATGTGCTTACTTGCTAGCTTGCTTACTTTCACGAATTGATGCATAATAATAAGACTAATTTGTTATCACTTATCTTAATTCCTTCATCTCAATCATGCATTTTTGTATGATGTTTCCTTTCCCTTAGGATTAGCCCTTTTATATATATTCATAATCAGTTGTCACTTGTCTTTTCACTTGTCTTGTTAGATCCGAGGTTACTTATTCGCGCTTGATTATGATTGCGAGTTATGCATGAGGATTTGCGTAGGTCGATCTTGTATAGTTACAATATTCTAAAGAAAATATGCTAATTATCAACAATGGGAGGAGGTGAAAGGGAAATAACCCTACAATTATTATTAATATTTTAGATTATGTAAATGTGTGATTCCTGGGAATGCAAATTCGAATTGACAGACAATACCTAATAAGATACAAGATAGTAATAGGAAAAATGTTTTATTCAAATGAGTTGTATTACTGATTAGTCTGTCATTTATCACCTTCTGAGTTTGGTGACATAATGATATTTTCAACTTGCCATGAATTTTTCTGAAAGTTATCGTGACATGCATGGAATGGAATATGCGAAGGGTAAAAGTTGGAAAACCAAAAAAAATGAATTGAAAACAATGTTTTAATTATTTGTTTTATGGAATATTGTACTTACCCGCCGTGAGCAGCATACAAAACCAAGAGGGAAAATGTGTTGCACAAAGATTGGACTGATTGCTTAATGGTATTTTAAGTGAAAATAGAGGACTAATTTGCCATAGATAGCTAATGTTTTAATTACGATGCTTGTTGTTTTCAATACATGCGTATGTGTATTAAGTAATTTAAAAGTTGATGGTCAATCTTTAATGCTACTGCTAACCGACGACTAATTTATTATTATTAATTAGGGATGACGGGTTGAGACTCTCCTCCTCACTTATTTTATTTCCAAATGGTTATTCGTTATCGATATCCACTGATCAAAATCTGTTTTCCTAGAAAAAATTTCCTACATATTAATCCTTTTTGATGGCTAAAACAAAAGGCACCTGGATGACGGGTGAGTCAGATCGCATAAATACATATTCCTATACGCATTTTCTGAGGCGAAAATGCTTCTTAATTTTCCGATCATGACCGATTGGTCCTTCATCTCATCACAATGATTTCTTGAGAAATCTGAAAATCACAAAAAATGCAAAATATACACTGTGTAACCTCAATAAAACTCACATCACATGTGTGCATTGAACATGAATATGAATGATGAAGCATCATTGTCAATTTCAAAGAAAATGAAAGAGTAACAAGAACAATAACAATAAAAAAGGGAAATTTCTTTCCTAGTTTCCTTACTAAAGTAAATTCTTTCCTGTGTCATAATTCACTCAGAGAGATTCAATGATGAGATAAAGTAAGACTCATATTCATTCATAATAAGGTGTATACATACGCACGCATATGATTATATATCTTAGTCTCGTTGCTTCAGGTAAGCAAAACTCATACACCTGCCATCGCAATCTTGTCTCATTATCTTTGTCTCTGATTTCAAGATTTTTCAGTGTCAACTCATTGATTAGCTTGTGCAAAGTTGTAAATTAATTAACATGCGTGCTCAGTTCATTGATCACAATCATTTAGCTTTTTGTTTGCCTTTGTGTGAACTGACACTAACTAACAAGATCATTTTTCGTGATTTTGATTTTTTGCAACACTTGTCATTAAAATGCATCACAAAAAATGTAAAATTCATACTTCTTCGGCCAAAGTCACTTATCTGAAAGTCCCTAGAACTTGATGAGGTCCACTTTAAATGAACCATTATTTAATTGTTATTACTCAGATTTCCGCATTTTGCAAGTTACAGTAATGGTTAAACTGGTTATACTTTTTTCGGAGTGTTTGCAATTTGCAAGCGGGTCATTGTTGCCCAAATTCAAAATATTTTGATACCAAGTGTCCTCGGTCATCATGCATGGCACAAATAAAGTTAATTCATTGAACTTGACTCGCGATTCCGACTGCCCCACTCTCAGGAAGGAAGATAACTGGCAGTTGGTCATAATAATAATTCCTACATCATAATTCATGGTAACCACTTATCTGTCCCTACGCCCGTGCTACCTGCAAAATGGGATATCATTCCTCGCATTGCTTATGAATGCTGAGGAATGAGGGTAATAATGATAGTAATGATAAGTTATTGCAGCCATAATATTCATCCCAATCCCATCACAATCATGAGGATGATGAATATAAAGTGAAATTGCACCCTTCAGCTTAAATGTGTGTCTTGCATCTGCAACGCATTTAACCCTGCGTAAAGATATCCCCTTCATGATTGAATTACTTTTTTGTCTAAATGTAATGAAGTGTGCTATCAAATCATCCAACTAATACGAGATGATAGTAGCTACATAGCCTTGAAACTGGTTTTTGTGATGCGATGTGATATGAGATGAAGTCGAAAATCACGGTTGCAATTGCAATCAGGTATTTTTGCTTCGTCCATTCATTTTCACTTCTTTTGAAGTTATCGAGGGGTTGGGGACTTTTCATCTTTTTTTATAAAAAAAAAGTTCCCTTTTAAAATCGACTATCTAGTATAATCGCCATTCATTTTTTAAGAAGCCAGAGGGAGTCAGGCAGTAGGTATTGAAAGGGGCAGTGGAAAATAACTTTCGATGTTCATTCAACGATATTTTTTGCCTGCATTTTCCTCTCGGATATATACCATCAGAATCAAAATGGTGATATCCCATCGATCAGCAAATATTTGCTGTAAGCACGCACTATTGGAGTAAGACACGCACGCAGAAATATGTATTTAGCGATGACTCGATATAACGATGACCATGCGATGTCATGTCGTTTATTGTAATTGTCACGTTTTATTTTTATTGCAATTTGCAGAGCGCCTCTCGCGAGTGCATTTCAGGAGCGAGAAACAAGTCATGAAGATAACGTTTTTATTTGCGGCGATGGCGATTCAATTCAGGAAATTGTTTTTTTTTTTTGCTGATGGCCCCTGTGTGTCCCAGCTCATTCGTCATTCTCACTTTTTCTCCTTTGCTGCACTGCGCTATGTACACTATGCTAAATACACTAAATCGCAAATAGTGTGCCCTACTCCTTGCAAAAATGTTGGACCAAAAGCCAAAAAGAATGAAAGTCCATCATTTTCATGTCAATAGGAATGTACTGCATTCGACGGTGTCCTGGTTCTGGTATTTGCAATTTTCGTATCGAGGAAGCGTGAAAAAGATTTCCGCAATTTGATCCGCTTAACTTGAGAATTTCACGCTTCACACTTTTATTATCGTCATGTGTGATCAGATCAGTGATCGCCGATCCGGAGAGCTATAGCGCAGCGGAGGAGCCAGCCTGGTCTGATTCTTGATGGTTTATTTGCATATCGATTTTCATTACGGTCCCGAAATGTAATTTTCAATTTCACCAAAGGCAAACAGAGGAAATTGAAACTTGAACTGAGGCGAGATGAAATCGCAAGTTGCAAATAATTTCAAAGTTGTCATGCAATAAAATAAGATGCGAAATAGATTTGATGCCAATAGATAGATAGACAGTCCCCCATCATCCCAACCCTATCGCCCATCATCATCAAAAGAAAAGGTGTTGCTTTCTGCCTCGCAGCAGAGCTGAAGAGGCAGTGAAGGTGCTACCTACTTAAACCTAAACTGCTTTACATATCGCGATCATAAAAAGCAATAATGAAAGGGTTTCAACATGCAAAATAATAGATTTTTTGTTGACTGACCCAGATAAAGACAAAAATGGAGAATTCGGGGTCATTTGTCATAGGATTTTATTAGAATCAAAATAAAAGGAGCAAAAAATTTTTTTCTCTCTTCCTTTCTCGTTCAATAAGTCGTCAAGAGAGGCTTTTTCGCTTTTAGTATGGCTTCATTCAATCTTGTTTGCACTTCGATATTTTTTGATGATAGTTGAGGTAAGCTGATGAAAATAATGAATTGGTTGTAGCCACAGCACAGCCTATGCTTTTTGTTTCTTTTTTCTTCGTGGAAAATAATTATGGTAGCGAGTTTCTAACCAAGTTAAGTCAAACAATCAACTTTACACGAGAATACGTGTTTTCTTCAAAAGCTCAACTTGAATCTTGTTAAATAATTTTCGTTTTTTCAGATATAATTATCATATTATTATTATGGTTAAGTTGTATGTAGTTGTAGTCGTGTCCGTGAATGCGCGTCTGTCCGCACTTTCAAAAGCTTTATTGGTATTGACAATTTGTGTTAGGTCTAAGCTTTACAAAAATAAATTGGAATGCAATATAATACTGCTATTAATGTATATCGCAAACACAAACATATAATTGATAATTTCAGCAACATTCATGTTCTGTTCTTCTTGTTACGCTTTTTATTATCTCCATTCAATAGTATTCAAAAATAGCGAAAGAAAGAGGTGACAACATGCATCATACTGCATGCTTACCCCTAAATTCATGTAGTTACAATCTAAATATGTTGCGATTGCGATTTTATGAATGTTGAGTTCAGATTGAAATTGCATAAAGATTTTGATGTGAATTGCAACAGCGATTGCGAACGAATTGAATAGCCATAAACGAACAATGTTTGATAAAAAGAATTAGAATAGTGACCATCACCCTCGTCTACATGTTCTATACCGAGGCTCCTGCTGAATAATTCCACGATACTAATATTTCTTTTTTATAAAAGCAACAACGCAAATCCTCGGCGCAAGAGAAGGGACTTGATTCTCCTGAATTTGAATTGTTCTTGTTTTTTTGTGTAAAAAGTAAAAGGCAGAAAGGAAAAAAATTGTTGCTAAAATCTTGAATCTTGAAAACAAGTAACCAACCTGTTCCCCGCGTCAATATCCCTACATGAATTTTATTTGACGATGACGATACTAAATAGAAGTAATAGGACTTACTTTCAATTTATTTTTCTCTGGTGAAGGAATTTCAGGTATCGTTGACTGTCGACAGGCAGGCAGCCATAGCATAATAATAATATGCTCTAAGCCCTAAGCTACGGTTTGTTAATTTAAGATTAGTCCTTTCTTTCTTTAAAGCTGCGCAGAGATCACTTTTAGAAAAGATGTTTTCAGCGAGAGCAAAATTCGCATTGTTTGAGATTACCGAGCGTACGTTTGCCTTTTCGGAACGACAATAAGCTGAGCAAGATTTGGCCGTTGTTTATTATTGGAGTTTTTACTGTTAATAGCTTTTCGACTATATCTTAAGTATAGTAGATATTATATTGTAGCTTTGATCATTACCGATCAGTTTTATACTTCGGTGAAATGATGAAGCAGCAAAAACTATATTAATATTGCTGAGTCATAACCATAATCATAGTCGATAGTCATAGTCAGAGTGCATAAATACACTCAAATCATGTCATGATGAATTTTTATCACTCCCTATCAACCAATTTGGGCGACTAGGTAGTTAACCTTATCGACCGTATTTTCTGATTTTGGACGACTAACTTCAGGGCTACACAAGGGAGGAACTTTCCTAAAGGAATAGATTTTCCATCTGTCTGACGTCTCAATCACTGTAAGATTCGGGTTCAATTGAAAGCAAATCTAATCAGAGCGTTAAACGTTTGAGCAAATTTAATCATCAGCGCCAAGCGCGCTGGAGCTGGTACAATCAATTTTCATTCGGTTACTGTTACTGTCCGGTCTCTAAAACAGAATTTGCGGTAAAATATTGTAGTGTACTATTAGCACTATACTATAGCTTAAAGATCCCTCGCATTTTTTAGCCTTCGTCATTTTCCTTTCTACCTCTTGAGTTGATAGTAAAGGTTAATGAAATGTTTGAAGAGTCAGTGAGTCATGGCCCAAGCTAAAGAATTAACTTTAGATTATTGTTCCTTTTCAACTTATTAACTTGACAAACTTTATACCTATTCCCTTTGTCAGTGGCCACAAGTACATTCAATAGTTTTTGGATCCTTCCAAACCGCAAATCAGAAAGAGAAACCATTCCCTTAAAACCATTTTCATTATTCTCATCTTTCGAAAACGTCCCTTTAATAGTCATGAACATGAACTGCTGTTGTTGCTATTCTATCTATTGAGCTGATGGTCACTGATAATTTGCTAACCTTTTCCCTTTCAATAGCCAATTTTTAATTTTCCTAATTAGCTTCGCAATTATGAAACGCTTTCCTTTATAATGGGATATGCTTTATGCATGCGTCCAATTTTTGCATATAAAGAGATGAAAGTTTTTCATATCCTTTCAGGTAAGATATGTTATGCTACAGTCATAGCGAGCAGGTCATAGTCACAGTCATCAAATCACTTGAAGGAACGAATGAATGAATGAATCTAAAAATCGATTGTTATTTCATGTTCTTGGTTGAATGGGAATTGGCAATGACCAAGAATGGAAGATGTCTCAGCGTGGCTATTATATCCAATCCATTGCGGACTTGTATATTATATATAGCCATAAAAATAGGTATATATCCTTACATGATTGCATTTTACGACAATAATACAATGGCTAGGCTCTATAGCCTCTAGGATCAATCAAGGTAGCTATAAAACTAGAGAATGTCAGTTTCGATAAACGGTTAAGCTCAAGTCAAGCTCGCCCCTATCCTTGTAGCCTCACGGGCTCATTTGCATTTTCTCCTTTTCATCTTCCTCCGTACCTACTCATTATTCCGTATTAAATTGAGTTAATTAACTTCACGCTAATCACTCAATTAGATAATGAAAATATGCCTACATATTCGCTGACATTTTCCTATTTTATTTTTTTGACAGAACATCACGGATAACTTTAATCCGGCCTCGAAGCAGATGATCGCCACGGGCAAGGCGTACCTGAAGTCCCTCCACGGTAAGAAACACATTTTCATAAAGCTTATCTAATCATCTCATATTGCATTAAAATATTTTTTTTCTCTCTCTCTTGTATTTACGCATTCATTTAAATAAACAACTATCATCACTCATCAACAGGCAGCCCCTTCTGATTCTAATGGGCTAACGGGAAAATTCACAAAGACAAGACAGACAGTAAAAAACTCAGTTTTCACTTTGGCTTGACACCTCCGCATTCCATAATCATTTTTCATCTTTGTTTTAAATCTCACGGACTCAGGGAAATTCCCTGTTCATTCATATTCATCTGCATTTGTGTTTTTCTTGATTTTCTAGAAAAAATGTGAGGATTTAAGATAAAGTGTTTATCAAATTTGCATAATATATTTTTTACTGCAGTGCCAGACCAGAGTGCAATGATAAGATATGAAGTGATATAACGTCCTGTAAAATGCACATTATTACGTTACATTACTTACTAAGATTGCTTTATCACAGGAAATTGCCATGCAAGGATTAGGCTCGGCTGGGTTTAGACGGGTTTAGAGACTTGACTTAAGTTGAAGTTTATGAGATATCTTCTGAGCCGAGCCTAAAGTATTACGTAAGTTTCAAGGCATTCAAAATCTGCCAAGGCCGCGAAAGAAAATGAAAAACGGGAAAATATCTTCCCGTTTTCTAGATCTGCTTTGTGGTAAAATAGAAAACTTTGTAAAAAATGATAAACACTTCACGTCCAAATCAGCAATGCAGATTCATTCACTCTGCAGCTTTCTTCCTCTCCGCAGGGAAAAGACATGTGATAATTGTTTTAAAAACATTTTGAATGTTGACAATTTATTGCTATTACGTACTTACATCACATTACAATGGTTTTTTTTCTAGGGGAAAATTAATGCAAATACGTAAAATATGATATGATTGTGTTGTGTTGTATCTACGAATGCATATTCATTCACAATTTTCCAACTAAAAAAGGGGAAGTCAGGTGCGGTCAAGTCAAAACACCGTTTCAAATGCCGGTTTTTTCAAGCTTGTACAAGCATGCATTCCTCGCCATGGACGGATATGATTGATGACTTCATTTTTAAACGAAGCGTGACTAAACCATAAAGGTCAAGTGAACGAAATCCACTTGAAAATTCTAAATCCCTACCAGGATGTTGATTGTTGATGTTCCTTATGAATAATGAACGAGTCTACCAACTGCTACATATTCATGCAGTACGTATTGCTGCTAAGTATGAACATCGAATGCCACGGATTTTTTCCTATAATCTAATTAATGGCTAATTACCCCTCTTTGTCCCTCATCGTCATCCCATTTATTTTTGCAGGTCTGGTTTTAGCTTGGACAGGACAGGTGAACAGTTGAGTTGAGTTCTTTCAACCTTTTTAAATTTGTAGCCAATTTTCAAAGCCCACACCCATACTACTCATCCATTATTTTCCTTTCGCAATTTTCAACTTCACCATTGCTTTTTAAAGAGGTGGACAAGACGTGAATGGTTCTCTAACATACACTTTTACGTCTTTCATTGTCCAAGAAAAAAAAGTTTTACTACGATACGATACGATAACTACTACGAGGGATGCTGTTGACTGTTGTGGAGTTCTTGAGATCATGTCCTGTCTTGACCATTTTCAACATGTGTTGCCCACCTGTACCCATATCTCATTTTCTGAACATTGTTAAAAAGCATATTATTCAAGCGACATTCTGACGCGGACAGAGGAG
>JAHZNI010001709.1:0-10168 GCA_027744415.1 Seira ritae | reverse complement strand
ATTAGAAGTCGAGTCAATTTTTTTAGGATGGGAAAAGCAATGAGATCTACTACTTTCCAGAGAAGAAAATGCAGTCATGTGGTTGTAGTAAGCAGATTAAAATCTTTTTTCTTCGCTTTTCGCTCCTAGATAGTTGCAGCTGGGCTAGTTGAAGTTTGGTTGGTTGACGGTGTTAGTGTTGGTGTGCATATAAAAAAAAGTTTGAAAATCCCTTGTCTGTAAAATGATTATTACAGCTAAAAATGGTGCATAATAAGTTTATCCGTTTCTACTTTTCCTCTCGTCTAATACCTTTAAAAAACTTTTCTCCAGCAATAATCATAATGTAGTGGAGTCACCTACTAAAGACTAGGGAAAAAATGCGAGACCGCAGCAATCGTTTTTTCCAAGTATTTTTTCCCCTGCACTCTGGCAATCTCTCCCAGCTTAACTGAGATTAGTAAAGTGGAGGCTTGGGAATGGCTAGATATGATGAGGACTGTACTGTAGATGGTGGCGCGGTGATGGTGATATTTACACATTAAACAAAGGGATTTTCTTAGCGGTCACAGTCACCATGTAGGCTTTTTCCAGGCGTTTTTAATGCCTCCTATATCCATTTCATTCCTCTACTTACCCATTTTTTTCGTAGCTGTACTGCTATCATATGAAATTTATAATGTAGTCATTAAGCTGTCTGAGAGTATGTACGTGTGCCTACATAATTATTGTAATTTTGTTTGGCTTCACATAATAGGGCTATTAGGGAATGCAAACTTTTTTTGTTTTTTCTCTTTCTTGCTCCCCAGCTCAGCTCATGTTATTTTTTATGGAGGAAAAGACCTTCGGCATCGCCTTCCATGTTGAGTGAGGCACTGAACTAGAACATATAAAAAAATCCTTGAGGATGATTTGATGATGGAACTGGGAGGAAAATTAGATTTTGTTGCTCGTCTTGTCTTCTTGAGAAAATATTTTTTCTTTATCTTTCTCCACTTATTATGAGAAAAAAAGAATAACCCGGTCCGTCTGTGGTCCGTGGTGAGTTGAGCTGAGCTGAGTGCTACATAACATGGCCCGCTCTTCTAGGCCTTGTTAATCATCCATGATCATGACTTTTACTGAATTATATCGGATGACTGGGTAAGTAGGTAATATGATCCTGCAAAGTGTAACGTGTGTTTGCCAATTTTTTTTGTCGACGAAAAGCCCATTCTTTTGATCTTTGAACTTGGTTTAGCGACTGACTTGCTGAATAATGTATACACTAGTGGGGGTATATACATAATGTCCCTAGCTTAAGCTTAATTCGTTCTTTTGACCGACTAAAAAAAGAGAAAAGGGCGGAAATGAGAAACATCGCGGATAATCATAGCTCAAGCGTGGTCAACATTGCATTATGAGAATGAGCTATGTTCCCATAAAGACCAAACGATAAATCTTGACCTTCCATATCAAAGAAAGACACAACAGGGTGCCTACGTAAAATTTGAACGTTCTGTTCTACCGCTGCTGTACCACTTGTACTTTAGCACTACTACCACTGCCCCACGGAACAAATAAAGATGGTTTATAAAAAAAGGGCAAATGTCAAATTCTTCTTTTTCCGGATGAAATAAGCTCTTCTATTGCATTCTACACAGGAACAAGAAAACACTTGAGTCACTTGAATGAGCCAAGCCATGCCAAAAGACACGTTGAGGTTGAGTCTACACAGCCACTTTAAGCTCAAGGTTAAAAGTTTATCGTTGATGTTTCATCCTCCATGAACATGAACAGAACAGACAGGAGATAGATAGGAAAGTAGTTAAAAAAAACTGGCGTAATAGGCCGACTCTTTATCACGTATTTGGAACGATACAAATGTAGACCACGAAAAGATTTTTTTCTTCTTTCTCCAAGAGAAAAATTTCAAAATATTATCCTTTCTACAAACACGGGAAGCTCTCAAGTACTCCATTTTTAACTCAAGTAAGGACCTCCTTAAGGAGAAAAAAACTTTGTTATTGTTGGAGCAACTCTCTCTCTCTCTCTCTCCTATAAAAAAGGAAATGTGGTGCAAGTAGGTTTTCGTGGGGAACGAAGAGTGGTCGAAATCTTCATATTATTATTACAGTATGGACATAGATATACATACATACTTACAATGCAAAATACACAAAGTCAAGTCAGCAAAAGAAAGCCTAGCTTAACCATTTTTTGGGTTAAGGGAAAGTTTGCATTTCTAGCTCTACCCAAGATGATAGTCAGGAAGCGGAGAAGTACAAAGTGCAGCTTTTAGTATTTTTGTGGGAAAGAAGTAGAATGGAATATCACAAAGGGATTTCGTCTTCTTTCCTTCAGAAAAAAATTGGCGATGATGGTGATGCTGCTGCAGGAACCACTTCTTTTTGTTCTTTCCTTGTCTAGTTCTTCTTTCCAGAAAAATATGAATTGTGTAGTGTAGAGGAAAAAAGAATTGAGGTTTTTGTGGTGATGGTATAAGGTACGGTTTGAGAAGAGAAAGAGTGAGTGTGACCACGATTCCTACAAAAAAGGATAACCTGACACGTAGCTCACTAACTACTTTCTCCTTCACCAATTTTTCTCTCTCCCGCCGTCGTCCTTGTAGGAAATAAGGTCCAGGCATAAATCTCATTCATTCACGTACCATCATATCTTGCTTGCTTGCAGCAGCAGCGTAGTTAGTCTTCATAAATATATATATATATATTTAAAAAAAACGATGAGGAATCAGTTCAGGAAGGCTATACCATGCCGGGGCATTTCAACATTATACTTGAGCTGAATCATAATCCCCTGAAAAATATTATTTCATGGCCCTAAGGCTTGATTGCACATGGAATGGAGCAAGCTAAGCGTACTTGTATTACAGCATTCCTTTCAAACAACCAGCCAAGCAAAAAATATTAAACTTTTCCGCAGTCTTACCAGGTAGAATTTCTTTTTCAATAAAGATGGCTTGTTTTCTCATCACTTCCATCAAAATGATTGTTTTTAAATTAAGGTAAAGGATCATAGATATATCCACAATCCACAGTCACTTTCTTTATATCTTATAATGATCATTAAACTCATCATTTTTTCTTCCAGGAAGAGAACAAAAAATGAGAGTTATTAGTATCCAGCTCAGCCATCCCTAAAGCCGGAGTCTGTAATACTTCCCCAAAATAGAAATAATGGAATGTGTTTTCTATTGTGCTCGTGTGTGGGGGGAAGAAGAAAGACAACAATATTATTAGAAAAAAATGCTGGTGCGTTTTGCGTGTCTGTGTGTAAAAATAAATTCACTTGTCTCGCGCCGACTTTCTCTTCAGTCTCACCGACTAAACAATATTATAACGTGGGTGAACGCACCAAACATGGTGAAATATTCTTTGGTGTAGGTAGTCTAATGGCTACAAATGTACCAAACGGGAGTCTGGAGAAGGACGAGAGAGGAAGAAAAAGTTCTGTAAAGAAAAATCAGTATTCGACAGATGAACCCTGATTTCTTCCGCCTTTTGACTTCAATATTTACTTTCTCTTTTGTGAAAATTCTATGATGGCTATAGAGCGGATGAGTGAAGGGCGAGAGGAAAGAAAAAAATTCTGCTCGAAATTCCCGGTCTATTTTATATATAAAGCATTTTTAGGGCGCTCACCCATCACCATCAGTTCCTGTAGACGAAAAATAAAAGAGGAAGGGACTCAAAAATTTTTTTACCACCATTCAAGATGTAATGTAAACTGTCTTTTACACAAGTCTACCTCACTTTAGATCAAGTTCAATTTCACAAGATTTCTTTCCCTCTTTTTTCAACGTTGTCCAACGAAACAGAACAAAATTGGTGATGACATTGGGACCAGAACCAGGACCAGCGGATTTCTTTCTTCTAAGAGCAACGGAGACAAAATGGAAAAGCAGGAGTTTCACTTCTTATTCCCTTTTACGAAAATTGGGAAGGGGAGCCGGGCATGGTATTGCTTTCCTTTGGCCTAAACAGTACAAGACAAGTGAACATGTACGCGATGTAGGGGTTTCATTTCCCGCATTAAAATAATGTAATATAATATTCGGCCTTAGGTTGCTTTGAGATATGGTCACCGAAAGTATATTCCCATGTACAAATCAACATCAACGTTCCCGAAAAGAGTGTTGTAAAAAGCAACGGCTTACATACTTACACACAGTAGAAGCTCGTCTGCTCTCCTGCACATTTTTTACTGTCGAGTTACTCTCGTGTTATGTGACATTGATCCGCGGGGAAAGACCACTTGACTCCTTCACTCACTCGTTTTTCCCTTGTAATTTACTCAGTCACTTCATTTCTCATAGAGTCAACATCTCGTGTCCAGCTTTTTTCTCACATGTTTTATTGCACCAACCAAGAAGTGAAAGAAGCTTAGCATTTTTTCCTTCTCCGGAATGATATTATATTACGCATTTTTTTCATATAACCATAAAAACTGCGCTTTTTTAAAACCGTGCTCTATGAAGCGGAATGAAAATACGGGAGAAAAGAGCGATTCCAAGACTTTCCTTTTCACCCAACTTTGTTCCTTTATTTTTGAAAAGAAAAAAAACTTTATTAATGTCATCAAAAAGGAAGGGAGACTTTATAAACACTTTATAAAAAGGGCGACCGACCAACAAAACTTGCAGTCTTTTTTACAGTGTACGTGGAAAAATCATGAACTTTTTTATACAAAGACCATTTCATAAGACGTTTGAATACCGTCTAGATGCGATAAAAAAAGAAAAAGTTCTTGAGAAAGCTCTTCTCTTATGCACCGCCAACCTTTAATTTTTCATTGTGGGGGAACAATTGAAGTCAAAGTTTGAGAGAAAATCTTGAATTTTTTAAAACATTTTTTTTCTTACCCGGAGGAGAATAATAGCATCAGTGGACGGTCTAGAGTCTAGATTAAACTCTTCCCCTTCTTCTGGAAACTTTATTTTGTTTCATCATTGTCATCCACCGTCGTCCTTGTCTGTTCCCCAAATTATGGTGACACATTGTACCATGCTGACAGGAAATTCTTCCAACGGTCAAGCAAGCGAAGCATAAAGGGCAAGACTGACATTAGCTTCAAAAGAAATGTTTCTTGTTTTTGAGGTACTACATGGGAGTAGCAAAAGAAAGAGGAAGTGGGTATTACCATTGTCAAGTGAAAGTAGCAGTAGTAACTTTTGTTGTGTGTATGCGAGCAAGCAACCGTGTGGTCTTTGAATAATGCCGTAGATGATGATGGGAGAACCGGCAGCTTGTGCATTCCAAATTCCAGCACTATTTTCTTAGATCAACTTGATATAATACCGGCCACAATTTTTCTATCAGTACAACATTATATTTACTTTTTTTCTCTTTTTACAGTCCACTGCACCTATACATTTTTTCCTCATTCAGAGAAAGAGGAAATGGGAAGGACGAGTAAGGACAAAATGAGATAAGAAACGGAGAGACAAAAAGACGAGAAAGTTCTGAAGACGAAGAAAAAAAATATTTCAGTACTTTTTCCTTCTATTCTTCGTCCGAACAAAAGCAGAACAAGATACATCCGTTTTTTTGGATCTGACGATGCAGCAGTCGTCCTTTCACCCACAATCCCACAGAACACTGTTGATGTGTCCACGTCTCCCCTGACTCTTTAGCCCTGTTGACAAAAGGCACCCGAGAAAAAAAAGGAGCTAGTCACCACCACCACGAAAACCAACCAAAAAAAGTCACTTATCTCAACCCGAAAAACATATCCACTACTTCTATATACTTCTTCTGCTGCTGCTGCGTGTGTGCAAACGAACATTTTCGCAGTGTAAGCATAAATTGACAAGGGAGAAGCCGCAGTGTGTTTTCAAAGTGGAGCAGGACAAAAAAAAAGAAAAAAACGAGTTTTTATTGCATTAAGGTATACATACATATTTTTTCGCATGTTCTGATCTACTTTACCAGTATTTGTTCGTCGAAGACAACACATGCTTGATTGTGTCTTCCTCTCTTTATGTCACAAGACTCTCTTTTCCTTTGAGAAAGTCAGGTAAAGACTTGATTCCTTTTTCCCTTCTTACCTAATCTTCTCAGAAGAAGTATAAAAAAGTAAGAGAGAAGAATACAGTGCAAATTGCTCCATAAAAACTTCTATTCTTTTACTGAAACCACACAAACAAGAAAAAAATATTCCTGAAAGTTTTTTTTTTCGCAGAAGAAAGAATATCGGCTCGGTGCGCAACATTCCTCTCTTATATATTTTTTGTGTGTCAGCAGTTGTTATTTGTGAGCAAAAGAAAGTAAAGGAGAAGAAAAAATTCTTTATTCCATTTTTCTATCCCATCTGATATTTTATTGTAGGGGAGAATAAAAAATATAAAAAAGAGCATATGCGAATGCGATGCTCATACTACTCACCCACCCACGAAACCTAAAATAATCTTGAATGTATACATGGGAAAACACAAAAGAAAGCAGCAGAGATAACTTCTGTCAAAAAAAGTAAACTTATTCTTGCGATTTCTCCACTACACTTTTACTTTCTAAAGCCTCGCATCCCTCGTCCCTTTTAGTGTCTAACACAGAGTCAGTGTGCCAGACGCCGTAATTTTTTTCGTCATGTGTGTGAATAACAATGTGGTTGTGTGCCAGTGACAGATTACAGAGGAGAAGAAAAGGAACGAGAGGAAACTTTGTTCAAGTGTAAATAGAATATATTGACTAAAAAAGAAGTAAAGGCAGAAGAATATTTCTTTGCATAATAATATATTATATAATATTATATCACAGTAGGAACTGTGCCACGTAAATATATTCACCTTTAGAAATATATTCTCTTCTTGTGATAAATGTTTTTGTGACTACGTACTTAGCTTATGTATTCATGCACGCCATGAGTCTTACTTTGAGAAACTCGAGTTCAAGCGGAGGGCTACAGCTACAGCAGGAACTGTTTCAAATCCTCATTCTACCCCACGCCAATAAAAATGTGAGCTGTCTCCTGAATCGAAGGAGATTTACAGGAAACCATCAACGAAGGGACTGAAGAAGAAAAAAATTGGAAAGAATTGGAATAATCTTGTGACCCGATCCTCTTTCACGCTACACCGCTTCATCTTCATCCCATCTACTTATACTTGTACACCGATTGGATTGGGGAAGGTCACCGTAGGAAATGGAAAAGTAGAACGGTTTAATATAAATACTATATGTATTTTTTTGAATAAGAGGAAATTGAAAAGCTCATTCATCATTAAAAAGGAGAGATCTGCAGGAAGCAGAAGAAGCACACGGGAGGAGAGAGTGCGGAAATCAAGGAGACTTTCAAAAGCTCTATTCATCCAAAGCATTAAATTCAATTGCGTCACTCTTTGTTAAACTTAGAAAGCAGAGATCTTTTTGATCCCGTATTGCATTCGCAGTCAGTCATAATATTGAAATTGAATAGCTTCTTGGAAAAAACGATGAAACATTGGTACTAGAACTAGAACTGATACAGCTGTAAAAGAAAAGAAAATTGTGGTAGGTCTACCAATACTCTCACTGACTGAAGGACAAATTCATTTTTTTTTCTTCATGTGAATTTCAGATTCATGTATTCTCACCATTTCCTTACGTATGTACATACGAGTACGAGTCCTTGAAGTTGACGGATTTCCCATTGCAAATATAAAAAGAAAATAAAAGAAAGTTCTTCACAGTGTCTGCTTTACGAGTTAAAAACTTTTTTCTTGAAAACAATTTAAATTGAGTTTTCTTTTCCTAAGCGAAAGTAAAAAGGAGTGGGCGTTTATCTAAAAGCTTGTGAATTTAAAGGTATGCATGCCATTTGATGAAAAGCTTACTCAACTGTCCCCCAATTATTCTACTACGTTGACGGATGTAAGTAAACAGAAACAATATTTTCCGTCAATTTTATCCAACAAAAAAAGGTGAAGGACAATTTACGCATAGTGAATGAATTAAGATCAAACAATGTGATGACTATGTAAAAACGGATTGTTTTTCCTTTGAAGAAGAAAGAGTCAAAGTCATTAGTTTTCTTTGTGATGCGCACGAATGAAAAGTTTCCCTTAAATATTTAGATAGGGAGACGAAGAAAAAAAAGATTCTAAAGCAAAAAAATATTGAGAGTGACATTAAGAGAAAAAAATAGAGAGAAGTAATTCCTTCCTCAGGATTCTCTCTCTCTCTCTTTTCCTCCATTCCAATTCCGACGCACTTACTTTTTCCCCTTGTGACACCATCATCATCATTTCATCTCCATCATTCCCGGAATAAAATAGTCTACAAGGGAAATTTTTCCATTTGGAAAAAGCACATAAATCCTTACGTAGTGACAATGACGAGGAAATTTGTGTCTAGCGGAGCACATTTCTGTGCAGTCATTGCCACGATGAATCTTGTCCTCATGGCTGCCATCGCTAATGACGGTAAGATTTTCTTTTTCCTCCTTCAAAAAGCTTCTTTGCTCAACTAGTACAAGCTTAAGGCTCTTGTGTAATGTGTGTGGCGTGCATCGCCCTCTTCTCCGTTCATGGTGCTCTTTTCACTCTGGTATGGTATGGTGAAGCAATTCCACCATGATATTAGATTATCACATTCATGACATTGCTTACAGTCCCCTGATTATGTACATAATTATACATATAATTCTTCGCTGAGGTGAGATGCATTAGGAACGCTCAACAGACTAACTTGCGACAAGGAGGACGAGAGCCGCGGCAACAGCCGGGGTAGGAGAAAAAACGTGCTTCCTTCCTCCTTATTTTCTTGCTTGCTTGCTGCTACAGTGTCTAAAGTGTAAATATGTTTACTGCTACTAAAGAGAACAAGGGAGAAGGAAATAAGAATGCAGAAAAAGTTGTTTGTGCTGATGAGAATCTTCTTTTCCCCATCTTGTGTAGTATTTGCTCTAAGATGTCGTAATCTTAGAACACGGGTCGACGACAGTCGACATCGACACCAAGATTTTCCGTCATTTTCTTGGACTTAATGGCACCCTATTTTTCACAATTTTTTTCTAATAAAATATGCATATGAAGAGAATGGAATTTTTACTACTACTACGGAATAAAACAAGTCAAGGAGAAAACCTATACCTACTTCATATGCATGTATGTATGGATGTATAAACGTATGCATGTATCACTAATGGCATGCGTTTTCACTTATTTCCGTTCTTTCTTTCCGCTCCAAGGTCGCTGCTCCCAGCATCTCTCTTCCTTTCCTTCCTTTCACAATGAACGAGAATATGTCTTGTAAGAATTTCAAGCTTCCTTTATTCTTCTTTCCATGGAACGTTTGACTTGTCACGGCTTTCTCCACCTTACACATTATATTATCTCTGCATCATGACTATAACTACATATGACACGACACCGACACCACACCCTCCTAACTTTTCTATCTAATGATTTTCCTTCAAGAAGTTGCATTCATTTCCGTGAAAAAACAGTTCTTTATTTTCCATAATTTCTTTCGTTGACATCTCCAACAAAAAAATGATGATGTGGCTGACAAAGCATGTATCGACATTTTACCCAATTCCCCCTTTTTTCTCCCCTTCCCCTTCGTTCGTCAAATTGCTTTTTTGTTTTTGTTTGACAGTCGCTTTCCCCAAAAGAGATACATGTGCATCGAAAGAGGAAAAACAAGAGAAGGAGAAAATATTATATGAAAACAATGATGACGATGATGATGATAAAAATATAGGGAGGGATGACAGTAAATGACAAGATGAAATCAAATCAAAAGTGGTAGATGCAATACTAGCTATATATATACCTTTTTTCCATCACATTTTGCGGCTGGCCAAGCGTAAAGAAAGGGAAAAATGACTTGCTTTCCCCATAACATTATGCACTATATTATTGGTAAGGAGGAGGCGGCCGTGAAATTGAATGTTTCTCGAGAAGAGAGAGAGAGAGAGAGAGAGAGAGAGAGAGAGAGAGAGACCAAAACACCAAAACACCAAAACACCATTGTTATTGTTACACCAAAACACACCTTGCCTCAGCCTCCCATACATATACATCTGATTTAATTTTTACTTGAGTTCACGTACACGCAGTAAAAAACAAAATCCTACCGAGCACGAGCACACGTAAAATTTTACACGAGCCGTCTGTCTGAGTCTGCCGCATAAATTTCTCATGAAAAAATAATCAGTACATGGATGTCTCCTTTTAAAAAACACATTTTCATACAAAAAATACATC
>JAHZNI010001708.1:0-12811 GCA_027744415.1 Seira ritae | reverse complement strand
ATCTTTCAACTCATGTAATCCAGCCCATGATTCTGTTAATTTGTAGGCATTCAATCGAGCCATTGTCTGTGATCCACATGTAAGAAATAATTTTTAAACAACTTTTGAATCTTTTAGTATTCAAATAAGTATTTTATATTTCTTTTGTAGTATGCTTTATTAATTTTAATTTAATTTCTTGTTGAACATTTAGGTGGAACTTTGGCTTACAAAAATCGGACGGTACTTCATCACACATATTGTTTTACATATATGAACAATTTAGGCTTTGGTATTTATTTCGGATTGAAGTATTTAACCTATTTATTACATCTATACTTTCAGAGTCATCATTGACTGTGCCGACGTCGATGTTGTCTTCTGCACAGAATTCTTGGATCTACTTGGATATTCAGAGGAGTTTGTTCAAGACAGACTGTGTCCAATACGCTAAGCTGAAGCATTATGATCATGAACCATACCTTCCCTTCTATTTACCATTAAACTTTTAATCTGTTGAGATATGATAACTATTTTAGTATTTTGACATCTCTGTCTGAAAATGTACATAATATGCATGGAGCGTTATTAGGAAAGATTGCCTTCTAGAAAATTATGATTATAGTTCTCTGATGGTCTGATATTTATCGTAACGCGAGCGCATAATTAGACGAAAGTAATGATTAAATATATTATCTCAAATAAGATATTTTTGCATGTTAAAAACTGTACTCATACTATGTATATGAAACTTTGAAGATGATATCTTGAGAAAGAAATAAAAATTCATAAAAATGTCAGTCAAACAAACGACTCAACTAACTAATTGTGCGTAGTTGTCAAAGTATTGAACAAATTCTTTCCATAAAAAACGGCTACCAATCCAAACTAAGCATTTATGATAACCACCGGCACCTTTCTCAAACATTTGTTTGTACCATGATTCATTCTGTACTTCATTTTTTGGAATTTGATATTGCATTTTTCATATAGTCGTTGTTAGGATGGCATCTAACCTTCAGGAACACAGAAAAAGTCAGAGCCGCCAGCATCGCATGTCTGCCCCCAATCCCAATGCCCATGACGAGCATTCCGCCCCACGGAAATCAGAGCGGAAAAGCTTTGCAAATGGCCCCGTAAAGTTGTCCTTCGTCTCCCTCCAAATCCCGAAGCAGTCCGTGGCGCAGGCAATACATAAAGACCATCACCACCACCATAGCCACGATGAGAAACGTCGCTCGGAACAAGGAGGAGAGCTGCGTGTAATCGTGCGAGGCATAGACGCCTCTGAGACTTCCATCCACCGCCATCTAGAAGAAGAGGAAGAAATGATGGCTGCTGCGGCCGCTGCGGAGCAAAAGCAGTCAGGGTCAAAAACTAAAGCCGGTGAGGACGAAAAGCGCATATCAACTACAGCAGTTCGGGGGACAATCGCTGCTGGGAAAGGAAGAAAACCTTCGGATGTTTTAACCGATTCCGTAGGAGATGATCTAGCCTCAGGGCCGGGAGGAAGTGGCGATGATAAAGATTCAGCTCTCACTGAAATACTACGACCCAGCATGGGCTCCTTGCTTGCCAGTCCAAAGAACTCCTTGACCATCTTCAAAGATGAAGAGATGGATGGAGAAGGGGCATATGAATTGGATGAAGGAATGTATCTAACTGAGGCAGAAACTGCTTCCTCGTTCCAAATCACTTTCAAGCCAAGTGCTCTCCTCAGGAAGTCCGTGGATAGCCAGGAGTATGCTCTGAAGCATGGAGCTCATATCGCCGGCCAGGATAAGGAGGATGATATTGCATTTGAAAAGGAGGAACCTTACAGAAGCGAGGGGGAGATCGAGGAAGAGATGAAGAAGCAGCACGAGCATCACACTCTCCTCGAGAGGGAGAGTGTTGTAAGGGAGACGCTCATCGTGTGGGAGAATATTTCACGGTACATCATTCGGAAAATGAAGGATGGGATTGGGGTACGTATTCCAGGACTAGGGACTTTTACTCAAGCCATGCTTCCTAATCATTTGATTATGGAAAGGAAGGAGTCGGATAAGTACACGTTGAGAAGATTGAGAAAATTCCCCATTTTCAAGATTTGCTCGCATGTCAAAGAAATGTGTGGATTGAGCGAGGAAAATTATTTGTATCAGGCGAACGTATGACATTAATTACGAAATTACAAAGTCATTAAATTAAATATGAAAGCAGAAATTGCATGATTATGAAATTTAAAAGGTGCAATCACTGTAAATTGCGTGAAAATGACTATTAGATCCCGAATGTTTGCTTAAGTACTGCAGCAGTTGCCACTGAAGCCAAACTCCCCCGGGGTCTTGTTCAGGGGATAATTACGGAAACCTTGATTGCTTTCTCTCGCGGCGTATCAACCAGTAAAGATGTCGAATTCCCGTTTCCCTACATTGGTAAGCTAATTAATTAGCCATGAATCCAGTAGACAAGACAAGAAAGCTCAGCCTGTTCATCTCAATTTGCCCCATAACTATATCCAGGTAAAATGTACGTGAAGGACCGAAAGGTGTACATGTTCTTCTACCGACAATTCTGTGAGGGTCTTTCATTTGACTTCAGTCAACAAACAAGCATGATCTCCTCTGTCATTCTTGGACAAATGACGCCACTTTACTACCACCGACCAACCCTGGAAGTCAAGTCAGTTTTCCATTATGACGAGTTGAAAACAGTCGAAGACAAAATGCGCTCAAGGACGATGGCGTACTCCTCCGGGGATTTAATCAGAGATGATGCTGAGGATCGGTGCAAGTTTATGCAGAAACTCTTCACTCATTCAAATCTCCCTTTTGATTGCTCCTGCTGTGCAAAAGATAAATGCAAATCAGAACCAGATGACAACGATGATGCCGGGGGAGATCCAACGAGTGATTTTCTCTGCGAGTTTTCCAAAAACTATGACAGAATCGAGAGGTCGTGTTGCATGCAGCCAGGAGGCTTTTCATTCCAGCAACCGGACGGCTCGACATTTACCCCAGAGCCGTTGTACAGGACAGCCAAGACTGGGAATCCAGTTCTGGATAGATTGACGGATGACAGGTGTCTCCTACACCAAGCTCTGAGCTGCTGGATGAAGAGGGACTTTTTGCAGAATTTGGGACCAGAGGAAATGGCCAAGCACTTCGACCGAGACTATTTCAGAAGGATGAGGGCCGCCCGACGCAAAACATTCTTAGAAGCCCAGCCGCTTTCCTCGTCATACGTCGATTCTTCGCCAGAGTCGGACGCTCGATATTCCCAGGAAGAAGTCGCTAGGAAGAGCAGGGAATCCGCTTTCTACAGGAGACTCGAGGCCTGTCTTATTGCCCTGGAGCAAGCGGATGAGCAGGAGGATGAAGAGGAGGAGTCGGATCATTTAATGCTGGCTCAGGTAGTGAGCGAGGAAGGTGAAATGAGTGATACAGAGGAGAGAAGTGATAGGCGGAAGAGCAAGCGCTATAATAACTTTGAAGTTTTCAGTGGACTCTATTACAATCTCCTGGATAATGATCGAGAAAGGAGGAACGAGAGCGATTTCAACCTTCTGAGCAAAAGTAATTTGAAAGAATTAAATGTAGTATTTAATATGAATGGTGGACTTACTAAGTTTGTGCTTGTTTCCTTCTTAGCTCCATCAACATCCTCTGCTGGTGGATCGCCAGTTATTCGATCGAAAACACCCAGTTCTGTGTCTTCAACGTCAACACGATCCTCCACTGTCTGTTGGGAACAGCCTGTTTCAAACTTTTTAAAGAGTGCTAATGTGATGCCTCCGACACCGAATACAACGCCGGCTCAACCACAGCCACCACCCCCTCCACCTGTATAAATTACTGAAATGTGACTCAAGTGCTCATGTAGATATATATGTACGCGCAAGCAGGATTTTAATAAAAAAATATAATCAAATGCAAGATGGATTATTTTTTAAATCACATTTATTTTAAGGACAACGCATGCACTTTACAATATATTCCATACAATAGTGTTTTACATCTCTTTAGGTCCTTAGACTGTCACAATAATTATTTATATTATCAAGTCATGGTCATAAGCACTGAACTTCACTACATATAAAATCAGAACTCAATTTAGACAAAAATTAATATTAAATAAAAATTAAAACGAATCGTAATTAATTATTTTACTAATGCACAGATTTACGAAATATACTATGTATCCTCCTAAATATTGATCAGTAGAATTAAGCTTTACATTGACATTGACCAAACCAAAGCAGAAGGACAGTATTTAAAGTATTTTAGTTCGGTTCGGATTAATGAATGATAAAGAAAATGGCAAAAGAAAAATAGAAGTATATTTAGAGGTTAAGTATGTCAGAGCCGAAGCTCATGATTGTTACTGAATATAACTTCACACTTAACGGAATATGAATATAGTAGCATATTGTTAACCATTATTAGACAATGTTAATTTTAAACCTTAATCATCCTAATAAAAATACATGTCATTTCGATACATCAAAATCATTTCATCAAGTAAAACTAACGCCAATCATGTACTACCAAAAGTAACCAAGTACAAGTCAAAGAAACAAATCCATGCATAAAAGACAAAACTATACACACCGACATACAATATCCTATAAGGATAAGAAGTAAGATAGCATAGCATATTTTTTGAAGTTTCAGTAAAATAAGTCTCCAGTTAATGATGCATTTAGCCCAATACCCATTACATTCAACCAAAATAAACACCAACGCAGTATACCTACCGCTGGTGCTGCCAATAATAACTGTCACTGTCATTATCATAACAAAGCACAATTCTGCCAGGTGGATTCTCGGGTTCAGTGATAGGAACAAAATCGTGAGTGGCATTAGCAGCACCTCCATAGGAATGCGGCCCCAAACTAAAATTTGCTTGTTCCGTAGGAGTCATGCGGCAAATGAAATTATTACGCGACTCTGCATGGTTTGAAACGGTTGAATGTGGTGACACGGGAATGTTTTGATAATATTCCAAGGCTAGCTGCTGCTGAGGCTGTTGCTGTAATTGTGGCTCCATGATAAACTCATGATTTTGCAATGGTGAAGAATGCATGCGCTGCATGCAACTATTGCAACGTGGTTGATTGCAATTGTATGTAGGCATATGATTTTGCAGTGGTGAAGAATGCATGCGTTGCATGCAACTATTGCAACGTGGTAAATTGCAATTGTATGTAGGCAGGGGAGGAGGAGCCTGGCTTTGGTAAGGTGGCTGAGCTCGAATGATTCCAGGAATAGTCCGATTTTGAGGCTGTGAAATCTCAGCGTGTTGAGGTTGAGCATAGGCAAAATGATTCCGATGAGATTGTGCTTGACAGAACTGCGGCTGGTTGTGGTTATTTACTGTTTCCGACAGAGACTGAAAATATCTCGCAAGATCGCTTGCCGTCACCATATTGCCATTTTCATCTGTCGAAGGAATACAATAATATTTTTGGGCTGGATCAGGCTCAGACTGATCCCTAGTTATTGGCGGAGGGGTTGGATCTGGATGAGTAACGTAATACCCGTTTTCAATCTCACTTGAGTCAACCTCAGCATTAACAGTATTATCAGGGACGACGACAAGTGGTCGTTCACCTCCCCTAACGACTTCTCTTCGTCTGCGTCCTCTTCTCGAATGTTCCTCCTGTAAAGGTGCTACTGGGCCTGCTATGGATCCTCTAACTGATGCTGGTACATTTGAACTGGAAGTCTCCAGCCACCTTTCCAATTGGAAGCTCATGGCATTAGAATTTTTGGTAGTTGTAGGATGTTGTGGAGGACGAATAGAATTCCTCACTTCAAGAATTTGGATATCCTCATCCTCGTCTATAGTCTCTTCCAACTGAGGGTTGCTGTTATTCCCATAGCCATTTATTTGTGACATCTGTCCTCTGAAACTCGGTTGTTGGTTAACCGGTCGTCCATCGTTTCTCATTTGTCCGTTCTGATTCTGAGTCGATAGTGGCGCGGTACTTGGTGAAAGTACAGGGTTAACCGCAGGCCCATGTTGATGCTGACGGGAAAGCCTAGGTCTTCGAGGTCGCGAGGTAGAGCAAACTGACGTTTGTGGAGCTATAATTTGTGAGGAAGAATTTTGTGATATTGTTCCGCAGCTAATACGACGCGTCTGATCTTGAACCGACTCCCGAACAGGTCCATACTCGCCTGTTATGCATATATCAGGATCAGGAACACGAAGTGCCCGATCTTGATTCAACTCCCGAACACGCTTATAGATGGCTGTTATGCGTATATCAGGATCAGGATCTTCAGCAGGGCTAATAACTTCATTCCCAAGCTCAAATCCAGATGAGCCTCTGACAGCAGATTTAGAATTTCTCTGAGCAGTTTTCGTCGTCTCTTTAGCTGCCGAAGAGGGAACTAATGGCAGAGGAGGAGTAGAAGGGGGCGTGAAGTAAGAGTCACGGAGTCTTTTGTAAACATGTGGGATTTCCGTTGAATCATTTGGACTTGAATTTAACGGTGGTTCGGACGGCGGTGTCTCATCATCCGACGGAACTGTGATAAAGTCATTAGGATTAACTGCCATTTCTATGCGTTCAGGCTCGTCTTGGTTCCTCTTTCCCTTCTTCCTCCGGGCATTCTCATCACTGCGGTTAGCAGTGGCCTCTAGCGGCAGCAGAGACGGAACTGGGCGTGAAGCTTGGGTGTTGACTTTGCGCCGGTTTCCTTCCACAGACATGACCTTGTTGCGTCGCAATTGAGGGACATCTTTTCTGCTATCACCAACAACGCCGTGAGTTAAATACCTTTTACGGAGCCTTTTGACGAGATGGATTTTATATGGCACTTTCGTAAGCTGATTTTTGTAGTGGCTCAGCAGCCCTTTGATCTGAAAACAGCATTTTTGGAGAAATTTTATACTGTTTCTAAAAATATTCAAGACAATAGTATCCTTCAAAATGTCATTCTTTAAAGTCCCTACCTTCTCAACAAGTTCTGCTTGAGGTCTATTTTCCTTGCGATGACGTAAAGCTTCCATCACGAAGTCATCCGGTTGTTCCAACATGACCTATATGAATAAAATAAAGCATTTCATTTTTTAACTGCAACAGCAGAACATATTTATAACTGCAATTGCTATGATATAGATACATATAGGATTAGGTTCAAGCATGGCACTTACGTTCTTCTGATTCAAAGCATCCAGCCAAGAATCATTCACACTAGCGATTACTTCAACTTTGGAGTCTCCGGTCCCGGACACATTTCGGGGCAGGTTCAACTTCATCCTAACACGGGCACCTGGCTTCTTCAAAAGACGTTGAACTGGCCGTTCTCCATTCTTGGGATGGTTAACTCCGGCACGATCACTGGGATTATGATTGCTTCTTTCTTGTCCCATAATGATTTATTGTTATCGATCAGGCTCCCTTCGGATAGACTTTCTTCTAAAGTACGGCTTATGCAATAGTATTTCCAGGCCTTAAGGTCCGAAGATCAAAGATAAAAGTCCTGATACGAGAGATATAATTTAAATGTTTAAATGTATAGTGATCGATTTATTGGTTATTTTATAAATTAAACTTTTTATGACAAGAAATCAATGGAAGCACTATATATCAATCATGGCGATGTATGATACGCTCGTACTTTTAGATGCGATGCATACTTTCCTACCTCTTCGACCTGAGAATAATAATAATAATTTAAGAAAAAATTATTACTTACTATGATGCAACTTCCTATTACGGACTGATTCCAATTAAGTAAGGGACACGATTTCAAGATTCAAAACTTGAAAATTTCCTGTTCTTCGTTTGAACCAACCACAATTAATTAAAATTAATTTTCTTCGGTCTCCTGTCTGCTAAAATATGGGAAATGTTTTGAGTTCATTTTAATGGTCTTAAAAAAGGTTTCACAAATCGCAATAATAAAATATATAATGTACTAATGATTAATTACAATTGTGTCACAATAAAGGTCATCGACAGGGGGTGCGTGCAGTGAAGGAACAAAAACTGTTTTGAACCTTCTCAGTATATTACATCATGATGAAACTTAACTTATTATTGTACATGCGCAAAAAACCAACAAGTTGCGTTGCGTTTTCTCCGAAATCTGTCAGAATGAGATGCAGAATGCAGTGATGCTTGTTTTTGAGATGTAAAGGACAGATGTAGTGCAACTTACCATTACCTAATTCATTGACCTTTGTTCTCCACAAAATAGGAACGAGCGATGAGACTACAAATTACAAGCAGTCACTTATACAGATTTGGTGTAACGTTCTATACGATCAGCACAGCACACAATATGGCAAAATGCAAAATGGCGTCGTGTCAGTATTATATTTCCTAAGAAGAAACAATTACGTATTATTTCGTCGGTTGTCGGTCGGGTACATATTTCGAGAAGTATATACATTCCAAGAAGTACCAGAAAGCATTATTTTTATGATTTAATTGCTTTTTGCATGCTTAACTTGAGTCGCTTTGTTGATGCAACCATATACATAAATATATATACATGTATTATATTTTATCTGCATGTTGAAATGTGAATCCGAAAATATGTATCAATCGTTTGCAAGTGCGGAGTGCGAATCGAAATATTTGTGAAAGTAGAGAACATGAAAGAGAATTTCAAATGATCATTACTTCATTAGTTTGGTATTTTTATATGGCACATGAAACAATCAAGGCTTTTCTCGTACAGAGTACAGATGCCATAAAAATCTTTTAGGATAATGACAGCTTCTTTTTAGCAAGACAGCTTCATTTAGGATTATGAAGACATAGATGTGTAATATGAATGAAGAGGATATCGATCCACATCGAAAATGGGTCCTGACTCCGACGAAAGGATTATCTTATGATAATTTTTATTGATATTTGTAGTGCAAGATGGTGCAAGTACACATGATGGCATGCAAGAATCCACTTTTAAACATTTTTGGTTGCCTAAAAATTATTAAAGACAAACTCTGCTTTCAATTAAAACAAGCTATGAAATTTGAAGTCACCTTTTCAAAATTATATTTTATCATGCATACCTCTCATCCTGATTTTTATACGTAGTACTTGTACAACATTAGTATTAGTTTGTAAGAATGTAAATAATGACAAAAGAAATCATTCCATTTACTGAAATCATTCATGCTTCAGAAAAGTTTCATTTCTACAACTTCCCTGGTCAAATCCTCCAGGCGTTGGATTGCTCTTGGACTGTGCTTCATCCTTAGCATATGAAGTTTCTTATCAGATTTCACAATTTTATCAAAGTCCATGGCTGGAAATGCTGGACCGGTGGAATTCGGATCTGCTTGTTTTTCCTCATGAGTGCCATTTCCGTTTTTCTCACATTCCCCAGCCTCCACTTTCGCAGCATTATTCTTTTTAGTCTCTTCAGGATCCTCCATGTACTTCAAATCTCCCAATTGAAGACCCAAGGCAAATGGCATGTACAAATACGAAGACAGAATTCCTTGGTAAAATCCATCAATTAAATTGCCCCTGGTGAAACCTTGGGGCATGGGAAAATCCAGTTGGTCCATTGTTTCCTTGAAGGATGTAAAGTAGATGTTGAGCATCTTCTCCAAATGCGCCTTCCTAAAGTCAGGAGTTGTACTGGTCCAGAAGAAATATCCCAAGTCTTCAAAAATGTTTCCCCTTCGAGACATTTGAAAGTCAATAAATTTGACATCTACATGATGCATGGAAATATAGTCTTCTCCGTCCTGTTGGAATTGAATCTCTGAATTGCATAAATACTTTTTTCATCATGGCCTTGAGCAAATTTGCGAACGTGCTCTGCCAAATCCTTATCCCTCGGCTCGAGCAACTCTACCGTGTTATCCAGGTAAGCGAGAAACATTCTCGAGAACAAAGTTGACATCACAGGATTTTCAAGAGTGAAGCCATTATACTTGATCTTATGAATCTTCTCATCCTCCTCGAACATTTTCTCTCCGTCGTAGCGAATGAGGAAGTTCGTGAGTGCATGGAATCTCGCGAGCTCCTTCATGACCAGCGTAACTTCCGCCTCAGAGAGGGAGTTAAACTTGTTCTGCATTTTATATCCTTGAGGTCGCACATCCTCCAAACAGACGTAGTCATTTTTGTCATCGTTGAATCCAGAGATGTACTTTGGAACAGGGAGAGTTTTCCTTTGAACTTTTGGCTTGTTTTGAAGGATGGTCTCGATTCTGGGAATGATTTTTTCGTACATGCAGGTCTCCGTGTGAAAGATTCCAAACTGGACTACGTACTGGCGTTGCTCCTCACTTCCTTGTGTGGGAAAACCCTTGTAGACAAGGTGTAAGGTTTCTGAGTCGGGTTTTGTTAAGATTTTGATTGCTAACAAGTCCCCTGCAACGTTATCACCCACATTGGAACCGGACGAGATGGAATACGAGTGGATAGGGTGACCTACAATTCTTTCGATGTCGGCTTTGGAAAGGCTTGGGGTATCTGGCTTCATTTCGAATTTAATTGTACCAAATTTTTGTCGTAAATTGAACTTTTTCTACATGCACGAGAGGACGGTGCTGACAAGCAAGGATCACGACCACGACGAAACGATGAATTCGCAATCTTGCATTGGCTAACGAAGTTGTGCATGTAGTTCTGAGATTATGCAATGAGATAATTTAAGAGTGGCATTGAATTGGCAATGACAATGACTCTTCAAATCAGGTTAGAAGACGTCCTTTTGTTATTGAATCAGTGGTAAAAAAAACTATCCGCACAGATGAAAAGATAGCATTTAAATTCAAGTGCAAGTGCTTTGAAATTTTGGATATGCCCACATACAACATGTGAAATGAAGTGACTGATACTGATGATAATTGTGTATTTCAGTATTTCACCTACTTCCCAGTCAATAATTATAATTTCAGACACAGACACTTAGCGTAGCAAGTAATTTTAAAGAGCTTGTATGTGTGGCCGAGTCTGATCTGATGCCATCATAATGACTGCCCAGTAGCCCAGTAAATTAGCTAAAGAATGCATAGGTAATATTGTACCTGGGTAAGTTTTATCCATTCAGCGCTGGATGATGTTCATGTTGATAGTCCCAGTCCCAGTACAGAACGTTGCGTGAAAGTCTGGAGCTATTTACAATTAGAATCAGTATTCCCATGCACAGAACAATCCAGAAAAAATCACGAAAACTCCATCATTGCGGATGCAATGGAATTAATCGGTCATATAGTTAGCACATAATATATATTCATTGCATTGCAATTTTTCCTTTATCCCATTAAAAAACGACGTCAGGTTTTAGTATCAATTCAATATGTAGGTAGTTACGCATAACTTTTGTCATATTATCTTTGCCTTGCTTTTGACACTGGTGTGTATTTACTCAATTATCCTCATGTACCTAGAGTTTATGGAAGTAAGTTCATTTTTCGGGGTTGTAAATGGATTTATTTTGCGTTGGGTACATAAACGCTGTACATATTAACATGTTAGCTCTATATGAATGAAAATTGACCTTGGCCACACGTGACGACTATTATTTCCTGACTTAAGTCATAAAATGCTGAGTTTATCTATCTTACTTACGTGTCTACTTGCATGTTAGAGCAGGATGACACAGCCATTTAAAAGGTTTATGCATCAGTATCAAGCAACATAATAAGCTATTAATGAAAATTAAACGGGAGTGACTATATATGTATGTACTCAACCCGTTTATCAGTTCAGGAAAATGAAGTAATTTATTTTTAAGGAAAAGTTAAAGTATTCAAATGAAGTATTTAAAAAATAAACTATGCAATGAATATTATATTTTCTAAGAATGACGATAAAGATTAGGAATTAATTATTATTAAGCTCCTAGAATATATCATATATCATACCATCTCGTGAAATATCATCCTTAATGAAATATAATTACGACCTTTATTTCGGCGATTGTATTAAAATGATAATATTATTTTGTAATCTAATGAATTTGCAATATTTATTCATTAGAACTTACATAAATTGCGGTTAGCTTTTTGAAAACTTGAATCTATGATCTGATTATTCATTCGAGCATTTCAATGATGCTGAAGAAGTATTCAACCTCCATCTCAGCATCCCCTTCCAGATCAGTGCAATGCACAGCATTCTCCACTCTGGTGAGTCCATACTTAGCTCTTAATGAATCCGGCCTTAATTTCTTCGCCAGGAGAGGATCCATTGGGCCTGTGAGCTCCCTGAATTCCTTCGCTGTCTTCTCTCCGCATCCTGTAATCTCCATAGCAATGCAAGGTCCAATCGAGAGCTCACTAGTCATTTGACTGAATTCGCTTAGGACGCCTCTGTAGATCTCATAGTGCTCTTCCGCATGGGTCCTATCCAAGTAGAACATTTCCAAGCCTGAAATCTGGAATCCGGCAGTGACAATGTCATGCATAATCTTCCCAGCGACTTTTGCCTTCACAGCATGCGGCTTAATGATGGCGAGAGTGTTGCATCTTCCGATCATTGCAACAGGGGCCAAACGGGGCAAAAGGAGACGACATTCCGTGAAGAAGAAGGAAGTATCCTTGGCCACACATTCCGGGCTTTCTGAGACATCCACTCCTCCGTAGATTATGTTTTGTCCGTAGAGAGCTCTCAGACTCCAAGCATTTTTAAGTTTCGCCTTTCCAGGATCCAAGTCTCCAGCCATGTCCATCAATCTCTGGATCGCACAAGGGCCAACCAAAACGAATGCCACTACGGGCGCAGACGTCACGTGATTGATTAGATCCTTGAAGAAAGCCTCCGCAGAATATTGTTGGTAAAAAGCCATCGCAGTCTCCGGAGTGAACCATGCCATTCTACAGCGCAGGATGCGGAAGTTGATGTCGAGGCACTCGTAAATCTGAC
>JAHZNI010001707.1:0-16550 GCA_027744415.1 Seira ritae | reverse complement strand
CTGAAAAAAACGCCTTGAAAATATTGAAGTGGCTTTCCTTACTTCATACCTGGAGGAAATGGAATGAGAAGCGAGCACCAATTCCTTTTGAAAATAATTTGGACGGTCGGAAAGAAAGAACGATCTCTGAAGTGAAATACTCCACAAAAATAACATGTTTTTTAATAAAGAGTTTTAATACATATACAACGCTTTATTAAAAACTTACTGCATTTCATTAACTTCATGGCAGATAAATTTGAGAAAAGAGAATTTATTGCAGTTAAAATATGCAAATTTCTCCCTTGAGGTAGGTCTCCCTTTAATAAGATCGGGTGTGTGGACTAGGCAAAAACACTTGTGGTGCAAGTGGATGATTAAGCCGACTTTGATAATTAGTTTTCGGTTTCTTTGCAATGCATGGTTTAACCTTAAGTTCCATTGCGTGTATGCCCAAATGCCCATATTCTAGTACTTTGAATTTAAAGTCGACATTTATGCATACCTCAATTCAAGAGATGTTTTTGAAGTATTATTTTACGAAGAATCAAATCGTGTTTATTCAATGGAAGCCATATATTTGGAGGGGCACCAAAGGCCAACGTAAAGCTTGAAGAAAGCATGACACTCTCTTGTCTATCTTGACTTAGCTCATCAGCGCAAACGTTTTCGAACCAAAGGCCTGGTAAAAGTGATGAAAAGCTTATCCGGGCTAATTATTGCTACAAGATATGTACATACTTTACGTTTGTTTGCATTTCTAAATTAATTTTCGATGAAACAATACCTTTATTAAGAGTGTGAGATTGACTGCATAATTTGAGACGGTCAAAGCTGTGGATCTCCAGCTCTTCGATGAAGGTTTCGTATTTTGCACAAATCAGAGAAGCTATAGCTACCCAATTCGGATTAAAGGAATGTAATTAGTGGGAAACTGATACTAATTACTTACATGCGTTCAATCTGATTGTGAGCGATGGTGTGTGTACTCTCGCGGGAAAACATAAGTCGAACTAAAGTAAATAGGATCTACCCTGAGCTGAGACGGCACATTAAATACTTTTAAGAGAGCCAGGCCATAGATGCTAATATGCTTAAGCAGCGACAAATCAGCCTAAGGAGGCATTTGCAAAAGTTGCAAATTCAGCGTTTTTGATGCTTGTGAAAACTCCACTTTCACTTTGCCCCATGTTGCTATGCAATGGCCGTTGTCATAGATGTATCTTTGAAGTATTTTGCTTGCTACCTGCATGATTTCTTCTTTCTTTGCTTCAATAAAGGAAAGGATGATGATGATACATGTCAAGTCAACACTCTGAAAGTATCCTTTCCCACAAATTCAAGTGCAAGTGGAAGAGTTGTGGACAAAATCTGTTTCTATTAGTCCTCCATAGTACAAACGAGCAAGGCTTAACAAAGGGAAGTTTTTTTTAAGCGGAAACAAGTAACAAGTACCTACATTAGATACGTCATGCCAACAACATGCTAGAATTGCTAGTGGCAGTAGGTAGCACAATAAAGTTAGCTCGTAATCAGAATTCCTGCCGCGCTATCAAGATACCGACACAATTGGAAATTGTGTGGTAAGCAAGCAGCAAAGTCAAGCCAAGCTGAAGTGTCTATCTTCCGGTAATTAGTATCCAACGCGAGAATTACAAAGTTGAGTTGTTTCTTCTATGTGTCCATGACTGGTAGACCTATGAGCAACTGCTCTTGATGGAGCCAAATGAAAATAGGAAGGATCAGGTTTTGGTGGAAAGTCTAGCAAATCTATCGATACAAAACAGATTTGGAAGATTTGGCGATGAAAAATAGGCTTGAGCTCTTAGGTTTGCAAATCCTGCGTCAGGATTTTCTTTTGATCGTGAATGGCGGTGCGGCATTGGCTTGGCTTGGGTGGTTAGGATTTTAGTTTTTATTTTTTTTTGTCTGACAAGAAAATGAACTTGGGGGATGGGAAGAAGGTATGGAAAACGCTAAAGTACTAATGTATCGTATGACTTCCACAAAAATATCTTGTTTCTTTTTTGTTGTTGGTTGGTTGGTAAAAAAAAGGAGAAAAGTTGATATTGGTTGACTTCCCTCCTTCTCTCTGGACCTTTTTGCACATCTGTTAAATGGAAGTACAAGATAGAAAACTAGACCACATGCTTAATGTAGTACTTTGTACGGATGAGAAAGTACACTGCATTCTACATACTAAAGTGCAGAAAAACTTTCTTCGAGAAAAAATGGTTCTACTTAGTTTGGATGAAGTAGGAAAAGAAGGAGAAACGAACATTTCCAGTTTTTCTGCATTCACTCGTTTCATTCCCCTGTCCGCTTATCTGTTTCAAGCAGATTGTGTGACGGTAGATGAATATGTGCGGATATATTTTTCTCTTTGTGGTCTTTGATCTCTTTTTCCTATTCGGATTTTTTGTATGACTTGGTCGGTCGGTCTCCCTACATCATATCAACGCGTATTCCCTTTCAAGCTTCCCCATTCCTGTTTCCTCCATTCTCCCTTTTCGCTCGTTTTCTTCATTCATTCATTTTCTGGAAAATTATCTCGATGGAGAATGCGAATGTGAAAAGGAAGAAGCAGGTTTGTTCTTAAGACTTTGCCCAATTTTATCGCCAGAGCTTTGCCCGATGCGAGTGAAATACTTAGGTAAGGCCATACACGGGAGAAGAGAACTTTAAGCGATCACTACGACGACGACCACGATGGTGGTGGCGACGACGGCAAAAATGAAATGAATGGATACATTTTTATTATTTTTTCTTCTTACTTTTAGTTTGTCTTTCTAGTCTGGCTCGAATCAAACTCTTTCATTTCTACTTCTTGTCAACGTGTGTGGTAGTGGTGTAGTTTGTCTGACTGCGGCTAAATTGTTCAATATTGTGCTGGCTACTTTCTCCACAAAACGAAATGAAATGCACACACAGACATACGTACATGTACGTGCACAGGGGAAAGATAAATCTGCGGTGATTAAGTTCATGTCAAACGCAATTAATTTTCCTGCTTTCACCATTTTTTATCCTACAAGTTCAATGAAGAAAGGGGATGTTCATGGGAGCAAGTTCTAGGATTCTCAGAGAAAAAGCACGGCATGCCAAGATTTGTTTCATTTCGCCTCAAATAAACTCTAATTCGTTCGTTTCCTTATATATCCAGCTAATCAAGATCCTTTAGGAACACACACACACGAAACGGAACATCATCTTATTGTAACTTCTTTTTTTGGATACATTAAAGATAATAATATCAAAGGGAGTTTCGTCTGTCTCAACCCGACGTGTATATGCTTTTCATTTTATTCCGCACAAGTGCGACCTGAAAATCGGGATTGTTTGAAAAAACTCGGTTAATTCTGACCGCAGAACGAAAAACAATGTACCTATATATGTTATAAATGAATGAATGAAACATGGGCTGATTGTGATTGTTTTGGCTAGTTTAGTTTTAGATTAGCGTTTGGAATTAAACGTTCAGCCGCAGTAGTTTAAATAAAAGTTCATTGAAAATAATATGCCTGCTTTCTCCATCTACCACATGATCCGTCCATAGCTCCAGATGAAAAATCGGCTAATCATTTCGCGTGGAGCAGAGCCTTTCTAAAGAGAAATATAAACAAAAGAGATCAAAGAAGACTAGGGTAAAAGCAATAGCATCACCATCACCATCCCCCCGAGAAAGGGTTACCACAGCAATGTAATGAAACAAAGTGAAAGGGAGATGCAATGCAGCGGTCTGGCTCCATCAATCAATCAATACACATGAGTACTACTCACGTACACTGTAGGTGTAGGTAGTGCCTGTGATTACTCAGATAAACCTATATCCATAAAAAAGGAAGGGCTTGCTTTAATGTGGAGCAGCCTAGCCAAATCCATAACGATAGCAAACATTTACAAGGATACTATATAGGGCACTCCTATCCAGGAAATCAGCAATTTTGCAGTGGTGCATGTTGCATGGCAGAGTTCCTCTCCAGTTTGGAATATTACCTGCATCAACGCAATATCAATTAATTGCTATTTCTAAAACTCTTTGCTTCATTTCAGTTATTTTTTGGGATCGGCTATTTTCATGGATGTTACGGGCTCTCATGCATCATCAGCAGTCCCGAATTTAAAAAAAATAATCGTTTCTTATGCCCATAACATTGTATCTCAGTCCACATTATGATCATTCGTGATGAGATTGAAAGAAAAACTGAAGTGAAATAAAAAAAATGTTTGAAATAAACGAATACGAACTGGGATGTTATTAAGATTGGAATAACTGACTATGAATGAGGAAGAGGGATCAAGACTGTTTAAAAATTTACTATCGTGCATATAACAGAAAGATACAGTGCTCTAGTATATTATGATATCGTGCCTCACTCCAAACAACTCTACCACTACATAACCACATGCATGAAGATTAAAAAGCAGAGGAAGAAGTATTTTTTTTGCATTCCATCAAAGATTTTTCGGTTTCGTTGAGTAAACTGAAGACTTTTTTTAGTTTTTTCTTGCGGAGAAAACGCTTGTTCAAAGCGTGCTTTGCAGGAAATTATAAAAAAGAAGGACCGAGTAATATGTACGTACTATTGAAGGATCTGAAGAGAAAAATAAAGGGAGAAAAAAATATCTTCAAAAATTACTATTTCTTATTTCCGTCTAAACTTTACATTTTTTGGCAAGTGAAGAGCAATAAAATGAGGGAGAAAGCTCGATTAAATTTTCCGGTTAAAGAAATTTCTTATTCACAATATAAGCATGCATAATCTAGAAACTCCTCTTCAAGCCATCAAAGCAAATGCTGCGAAAAATTGGAGTTCTTCTACGAGAAGATGTCATCGTTTAACATTTCATTTCTTTAAAAAAATAAAAGATGTCCCAGTCCCACTGTTACTACACATTCATTTTTTTAAGACTAACAATTTTTTTACATGCTTTCAAATGGTTTCACATCCTTCTTATTTTGCGATTTGTTAGTTTCTTTACGGAAAGGAAAGCATCGAAAGTGAATGTCACGATATAATACACGTGCATAGTGTAGTAGGCCAAGTAATCGGAAGAGTTTGTGTTTTCAGAACTTTTCACTTTCTTTGAGACGTGAACGTCTGAAGTATTGTCCATCAAAGGAAATGATCTGAATTTGAACAAAAATGTAGCGATTACGCTTAAAACAGTAAATTTTTCCTCCTTCCATTTTTTGTAAAGCAGAAATACGCTCACACATCACCACTTGAATAGACAGAGCTTGAAAAGAGCGTGATTGAGCATGATTTATTTTCATTTATCTATTCCTCTGAAAAAAAACTATTGGTGATTCTCTGGAGACATTATTATTTCCTCCATCAACAGAAAAGAGCAAACTTCGCCATATTGAAGGAATTCAAAAGGCGTCACAGAAATATTCCACATAAATAGGTTTCCCCGGAAGAGTTCACCATTAAAAAATTGAATAGGTTCTTATGCAATCATTATCTTGGCCTAATTGATTTTGGATGATTACGCTGATGCTGGGAATAGGTAAGCCAACCAATATTCATAGATTTTTCCGTAGAAAATGTTATCGAAATCCGTGGGGGCTTTCGCGGAATATGCTCAAATTGGTATAAGTCAACAAATTGAATGCGAGTTGTGACGATATTTACTTGAACCGACGTAATTTTGGTTAATAAAGACTTAATAAAAATTTTCCTGTTTATTACAAATTCCACTTATTTTTTAATAGGTAGGAACTTGGATGTCATGTCATCGGCTTTAATGTAGCAACATAAGCCGACTTGCTTGGATAATATACTTACTATTGTCAGCACATGTTATCCTTATTCCTGTTTACATTGCCCGTTGTCCTTAATTTTGAGCTTGTGCCTTTGGACTGTATACTTCCATCGTTACTAATGCCTTGTAGTTCTTTTGACAAATAGATGGAAACAAAATCGGTATTACTTTTGACAAAAAACTGTTTTCCTTTAAACGTTATTGAAGTATTCTCTTTATGAGGAATAAAAAAGTGAGGAATACGAGAAAATTGTGAGTAAATATATATCCATACTTACAAGGATATCAACTCCAATTACATACTCTGAAGAAGATTTTCATGGTTTGGAAGATTTTTTTCCCACTCGAGTTCAAAAATATCTCCCCACTTTAATGGAATGCCGATCTGATGAATATAAGTAGGATTTAACAAACGAGAGCTCACTCACCTAAAAATGGCGTGGACTTATGTATGTATATTCATTAGTTTAAGCCGTAGAAGAAAGTAGTTCGATTTTTTTCTTCAGGCTGGATATCTCATCGGCCTCTGCTCTATTTACATACATAGTTACACAGATTTTGCATAAATCCTTGAGACTTTCACTTCCTTCCACCACCATCCAAGAAAGGAGACAGGAGAAAGTAGCTATTATTCCAAAGCTCGCATGCATCTCTATCATCATCATCATCATCATCATCAACTCCCCACCACCGGGAGGAGAAGGGGTAGTCAACTTTGTTTGGTTGGCAATGCCTCCGCTTCAGAGAAATCTTTCCCCATGAAAGCAAACACAATTTTAATGGATTCGCCATAAGATTTATCAAGAGCAACTTGAAACTTAGATCAGGACAAACTTCCGAAAAGTTTAAGTAGAAGGCAGGAGGCAGTCATCATTTACAAACTCTCTTTGAAAATTGATTACTAAAGAAAAGAAAGAACATAATATGAACAACTCCTCTCCTCCTGATTGAGTCTCTCCACCACTACAAATGTTGTTTGTTATGAAGCATGTGCTAAAAAAGTAGTGCCGATATGCCAACAAAAATAAAAGTTGCTCAAGCTCAAGTACGAAAAAACTGCCAAACTAAGTTGATTGAGATCATCAATTAACTAACGAATCAAAGTCGTGGTTTTTACTCCAAACTTTGTAATTGATGCGATGAGCTAAGACGAAACTGTCTTGAATCACCCCACCCTCGTTTTGCATAATATGCAATTTACTATCCCTTCAGATATCATCTTCTCATTACTCATAATTCTGAAACTTTCAATTTACAATCGCAATCGTGAAGTTTAGCGAGGGATGGATGTGCGCCATTCTCGCATTGAACTAAAAAAGTTGTTTCGTGCGTTTATATATTCCATACAATGGAATTTAGAAGGTACATCTTTTTTCAAGCCAGTTGGTTGAATGATCCATCGAAGGGATTTCACAAGAGGTACACAAATTACACCGTAACTTACCCATTTGACGTGAACTTTTTCTCTGAAAAGTTTCCAACTTTTTAGTTATTTTTTGAATCAAATTATGCGTCTACAGAGACCATTTTCTCTCAACTTTAATGTGATACCTTTTGCTCCCGTCTCCCTTCCTCTTCTTTTAGTTGGAATGGAAAATAATGCTCGCTATGTACTTGCGCTCCTACACGCATATTATTGAAGTCGAGAAAAACACTTCCCTCAATCTATTTTCCTATCTCTAAACTACATTGTTTTTACATCTGGATTTTATTGAATAAAAACAATATTACAACCCATGAAAAACGAATACCAATGCAATGGTATGATGCTTACCTCACCTTTTCAGAAAAGAAATTCAAGTAAAAAACACTACTACGAATGGTGAAGTGAACTGGATGGAAGGAAGAATTGTAAAATGGAAAGTTAAGAGTTTCCGTTCCAAGAACACTTTCCCCAAAACATCACATTGCTTACATAAATTTGCATTGTTATTCATCTAAACTTGCATGGATCGTAACTCTTCTTCTCTGATGTGGTCTTCCTCTCTCTGGGGGAAATCGGCAAACATTAAGAGCGGTGCTTACAACATAACACACACGCACGATACTATCATCCATCCATGTTAAAGTACGCTTGGTGAGAGCGCCAACAATGTGAAACTCTTTTGGAGCAAACAAAAGTCTTTTACACTCAAATAGTACCACTGGCAGACAAAAAAAATGTTTCGAGGAAAATACCTGAGAAATGCATGTGCTTTCTCACGACACACAGCCATAGTCATCCTCATTCTACATTACATCCATTGATCCAATTCAAGGCATTTTCTCTCTTCCTTGCTCTTCCGAAATAAAAGTAAACTCGTTGTTTCCTAGTGCAAAAACATCCAATAATTTTCAACGCTGTAGAGCAACAAATTTTCATCCATCCATCCATAAATTTTATCTTTTGTGTACTACTGCTCAGGCGAGAGAAAAAAACAGAGAGGCGAAGTAAAAGCAATGGCGTTGGTTGGCTATGATGTTTCTTTTTTTCTACCTTTTTTTCTCTGTCTCCCACACATATGAATGCTTTTTATGTATTTTTATTACTCTGCTGTAGTCCATGACTTATGTGACGCGAGAGTTGTTTGTATATCTCGATATATATTACCATATTCACTGTAATTATTGCACGTTAAACGGAATTATTATGGTGTACATTACTTTTTTCACTTTCTTTTTCACCCCGGCCTGTGTAGTGTGGAGTACAGGACAAAAAAATTGGAAGTAATTGTTACGCTACATTGCATCTTCTTCACGGAACAAAGCTCTCGTATTTATCAGGCCTTGCTGGGTTAAAAAAATAAGCTTGGGGAACAAAACGGCTCACTGACATTTTTTTCTCTCTCCCAAGAACGAATGATAACATGTGAGTAACGATAACTACATCTACTTGTTTGATGTGTATTTTATATATAAAAAACGTTGGTGACGGTAATGTTGGACTCGGACGCAGAATTATTACGAATTTCGATAATGGGCTCGGGGCTAGAAAAAATAGTGCCTACGTGAATCTAGGTATTCATGTGCTTCCTTCTACTTGAGCGTAATGTGATGGCTTCCATGAGCTTTTTTAAATTCTGAGAGAGAGAAAGAAAAGTAGCATTGATAAGCGTTTGCTTGGAGGGCATTACGTCTGCCTTTTCAATACTGTAGATACTCACACTTAAATACATGCATATTAAATATATGCATCACTAATGGACGAAAATGTATATTACACTTGAAAAGCAATTTGATGTTGAGCGAAATGAAGTGTGCTTGCATGAATGAAGACTGGCCAAACAAAAAGGAAACTTCAACATGAGCATGTCACTGGAAACAATTACAAACTAATTTATTTAACAATTTATTTTTCCCTATGTTTATTTTTTCCGGTGAACATGCATAAAACACCATTTTGCATTCACGGGATGCATGGGGAGAAAATAATGCTTATTCTATGCAGGTAATGATAGTAGAGTTGTTGTAATAATACAAAACAAATATGACGGGTTTAAGTAAGCAAGTCTCGTGTGACACTTTTACCATTTTCATTGAACTGAAACTAAAAGTAGTGCATGCATCAACATGAATTTGTACTTTATACCTTCTCCCCACCAGCAACCGCGGCTACTGCTTGTGTTTTCATTGTGTATCTCTTAAAATAACATGGGATGACATAATGAACCTTAATTTTCCGCATTTTATTTGCTTTCACGAAGTCCAAAGGTTTCTTTTTTGGTTACGAGAAAAGAGAAAGCAGAAGGAAATTCCTTGAGGAAAAGTTCAGTTAGCTAGACTTCCTTTCTAATTTATGTCAGCAATTTTCCCCCTACTTCATGCCATGTTCCAAATTTCAAAAGTTAAGAATATAATTCCTGGCCCATTATGTTTGTCACACTAGGTCTTTGCGAGGAGTGCACTCATTTTGCTAAGATGACACAACCGTAATTTAGGGTCTTAAGAACATCCCCCAATGTAATTGAATCGAGAGACTAAAGTTATCAAATAACTTGCGCAATGTAACATTCCTCTCTGAGGCATAATGGAGACATTTTTTCAACGTCAGTGATTCATTCACTTAAATTCTCCTCTGAGATCGGCCTTTCTTTTATACATACTTCTGATCAGGGACAATATAAAAAAGCATGATAAACCCTGCAGTCATGCGGCCCGCCACGGCGTCGTGCGTTTTCATGAGCAAACATGGCGTCACTCATTCTTCCCGTATATATTTATTTCCTTGTAGTTGTACCCAATTTTTCCCTTTCGATGAGCATGAATTGTAAAAAAGTGAAATAAACATATAAATAGAAGTTGAAGAAAAATTGATGAGAGTGGTGGTGCTGGTTTGTATTTTGCAGTGGCTTGAGAGATAGACAGAAAGTGAAAAGAATATTATTAAAAATAGTGACAGGAGTAGGGAAGCTAGCTTACATGATGTAGATACAAGTAGACAGCGGGAAAAGATAGCGTCATGTTTTATGTCGTGCACACACACCACACAGACAGGCACATTTACAATCATGTTTAGAAACTTGCTGTCATGAAGAAGAGGAGAAAAACTAGTTGTTCTGTCCTAACTTGACTTGGTCCTCCTCATTGCGCGACATGGCGTGGCATTATCGGCATCGTATCATCATCATTATCATCATTGGTCTTTTTTCTGGATGGATCCGAGGCCGAGCTGGAGCTACGTCAATAATAACATTTTATTAAAGAATTTTTTCCCCTTTCATCGAGAAGGAAATGATAATGATACAAAATCCTGCTGCATGATCGATAGAGTTTCGAATTGAAATGCAAATCGATTCTAGCAGCCCTGCAGATACAACCTTATTATTCTGGTCTGGCGACATGAAAGTTTTCCAGTAATTTTCATTCTAGTGGAAATGAGTGAAAGAGGAGAAGGAATAATTTGGACTATGGTCTGGCCTTCGCTAGGTATAGCGTAGTAGGAGAACAAAAAAAGGAAGGACTTTGGCCCTCCTTTCACTCCATAAATTGTTTAGCGTAGGTACAAGCTCATTCTCATGCATCTCATCTGACGATTTGGAAAATTTGATGTGGACGTAGACGTAGACTCAGAACCAGTTTGACGTAGCAGGGATTCTCTTATTTACGATGAGCTTGCCTCTTCACCTTTCCGAGGAGGAGTACATGTTGGAGTAGTGGAACGAGTGGAAGTAGTAGAAGTGGTTCCAGCACCACTATTATTACGTATGGTCATGGAAAGGAGGGAAAGTGATAGATGATAAAATTTCATGTCAAGGGTTTGTTGTAGCATCATCCACTTCCTGAAGAAGGATGTTCCGCTGAAATAAAGGTAGTAAGGTACTTCCGACGGGGAACTTTGCCTAAAAACTTCATTTTGATGATAGGGATCCTATTTCTTTGCACTTCACCATCATTTTCATACTTTTGAAGGAAGGAGAAGTAATTCCTCAAGAAAATTCGGTCTTTAATATTAATGGATGTGGTGAATACCAACACCAAATCATAATCGTAAATCTTGCTTCTTCACTTCTACTCACTTGCTCCATGCAAACTGTCGAGTCGGTTCAAAATCTGATGACTTATTTAGGGAAACCCTGATTTGGATAAGGATTAGATAATGCTTTTGGTGAGACGGATTTGATACTATGGAGCCTATTCTCGTTTACTCTTATTTAGAGCCGGTATAAATGGCAAAAATATTGCAAAGAAGGAGGGTGCAGACTGAAAATGTAAATTGGTATTGCATTGCATAAGGATTGGTTTGTTATAGGAATTCCTCTGGGACAATGGTTAAAATGGTTCAACCAACGCTCCTGCGAAGCAGAGGACTTTCTTTTGGAGGTCTTCGTGATAACCATCTTGAAAGCGATGTCAAATCTATCTCTACACTACATCTTCCATGCCCATATGTTCCATACATACCTATCTACTTCACCACTAACACTTTGTCAGAAAAAAAGTTTTCTATGCACCGTTTGGTTCTCGTCCACACTCTTCCAAGCGCTTTCATTTAACTCAGCTCAGACTTTTTATTCGTGACAGCTGAAGGTACCTTTTCCAAATACGTTGCTGCTTTCCCATTTCAAGCTCCCTCTTTCTCCAGTCACTTTTCACGAGTAGACAGTAGATAAATGGCTTGAGCTTTACTGCTAAACTTCTATTTATGTGAAAACGCTCCCAAAAATAATTTCGTTTGAACTGGTTGAGTTGAAAAAAAGTTGGAAGACTTACCGGATATATGTTGGTAGGTATCACCGCACAAATATTTGTTTGAATCCAAGGTTAAGCGTATTCAGGCAAAACATAAAGCCCTTTTAAAAGCTTATCACAACCTAGGATTTTTTCCTCTTTCGGGAACGCTTAATTCATCCATAATAAATTCAATCTCGGTATGACTCTAATAACATGAAAGCTCCATCAGACCTCTCTTCGAAAACATTTCACTTGTTCCTTCAGTTGAGATGAGAGGCATAACTCACCAGACAGACGTAAATGATAAAACATTGAGTAATTTTTTGCCACGAAAAAAACTTTTATGCATATAAAACAGATGAAAAGTTATGTGCAGCAAGTAAGCAAGATATTTTTAGTGTTATGAATTTCTATGTCCTCCATCAGCAGAAATACAAGTCTGAAGAGACAGAAGTTTTTTTAAAAGTCCATAGTCAAAGTGCTCCTCCGCCGCACGTCTCTAGCTTTCACTTTTGGGATATGCGAGCCTTTCATGAAGAAAGATGAAGACCACTTAAACTCTCTTTTCGTTTCTCGTTCGGCGAAGCCAGAGAAGAGAAGAAAAGTAAAGTATGACGACACGACGGCCAGACGCAAATAAATTGTTTCAAACAACTTACTTTTTTATGTCTAACCAAAGCCTATGACCTCTTCTGGTGTGGGACGTGCACAGTATCTTGTTTTTCCCTTTTCTGTCACAAGAGAAAGTTAACGAGAAGGTTTATGCATTACAATGAATAATGGCTTTGGGGTTCGTGCCACGTTTTCAAACTACGAAAAGCAATAAAAAATACAGGCTTTTTCCTGGAAATTATTTAGTCACTTGAGGAATATATACCATGACTATGACATACCTTCCTACTCGAAAAATTGAGAATAAAAATTCTCGTAAAATATGAAATGGAGAAAGGACAACTGGGATATGAATTCACATGGGATGCCATGCATTTTAGGCATTACACTCGATCAGAGAAGTGCAAAGCAAAGTATCAAGCTAGTATTACCGAACTTATTATCTTCCTCTTGTCGGAACATCATACGAAACCAATAGATATGGTCCATGCCATGTCGTGTAACTCTGGTCTGCTCCGATGCTAATTTATGGTTCACTTATGACTTGCTTTCATAAATCACGAGAAACACATTCTGATTGAAATCGTGGGAGAGTGTGTCAGATCCGGCTGGTTCGAACCCGTTGCTCTTGAGATGGAAGTAATGTATTCTGTCTTGATATGAAACGAAACAAACTAACTGCTTCTGTTCTGCTTCGATTCATTTAATACCGATTAATCTGATCCATGTCCTAGCACTTTCTTCCAGAATTCGAATGTCATATTTAAGAGTCAGAGCTGATGAAGTCAGCAGAGTCTCTCAAGCACAGATTCCGACTCAATGCTGCGGGAAAGTGTGCAGCAAATCTTGTACAAATTGAAGGGAAACGAATTAATCTTTCAATTTTGCCGTAGAGTGGAACGGAATATGATACATAGAAGCATTTTAAGTGGGGTTGTCAATATGTCTGCTCACTGACCACAGCAGTCCACAAAAATAACTTACCTTATACAAATAAGGGGATTCGGGGTGACTTGAGAATTCTAAAAGCCTCCAAAATGTTTTACAGAGCCGTTGAATATGCATGACACAAGTGATGCTATTTTAGTTGCCTGCTAGCCCAACCATTGTCGAACTTTCGTAACTGCTTTTAACCGCATACGTACGTCACAGCCGCAACTACTTACCGCATATTATAGAGTACGAATACGACGCGCAGTTCACAAACAACAATAAGCTTTTTCGTCTCCCAATTTCCATAAAATTGAAGTTTCGAATGGCTGTAGCTTATAAACTAAAAAAGTAATATCACCAAAAGGGGCGGAAGTTTTCGCAAACTCGGAGATTTATTTAATAAAACAGTGAAAGTTTACAGCTCACAATCGCAATGCTCGAAAGTTTTTGATCATGCCTATGACTCGTTTCGTTAATATTTATGAGAGAAAAATATGGGTAGTTTATAAACACATAATACATTTTTAAATCAACGCTTCTGCTTTCCCTCAAAAAAGCTGAGATTTTCTCTCAGTAAGTCGTACAGTAACAAAATAAATTCTCACTTCAATTTCAGAATGGTTCTGGACCTGACATAGCAAACCAAAGTTTGGGGGAAAGGGCCCTGGATGGATCGCGAGTTCATGAGCGGAAGGGTGGATCGTCATCCCAGGCCACGCAACAGCAGGTTGAAAACTTGGCGAGTGTGGGGTCTATCGATAAAACTGGAGGTGGTTCCCAACTGAACATTCACTCGAGGCGGGATGTTGGTTACATGAACGATTTAATGCGGAGCAGAGCCATTTTCAAATGCGTTCCAGTACACTACCGAGAGAAACCTGGAAGCGTCATTGCACTCGCAAGTTTCCCAGGCAGTGGAAATACATGGCTCCGTTATTTACTGCAACTTTCAACAGGTACGCAAAAGTACATGAAAAAACTTTTCACTCAATTCTATTCTATTCGATTCACTCATTCGTTCGTGAGAAATTGAAGGGAAGGTGAGAGAAAGCGTATTTCTCGCTATGTTTGATATGGACTGAATGTGAGGGGTATTACCATTATTGTTACGGAAAACATCGTGAACCAAATTTACATGATTGCCACTTTCCCGTAATTTCCCTATTCTTTTTTCCTCCATTGTTCCATCAACCTTTGTGAGCGGGGAAGAAGTGAAGATATTTATGCATACTCTTTTTTTACTTTCTGTGTGTGGCTTCGATAGGAGTCTTCATGCCGGTCGTGATAAGTATACTCGAAATGCTGGAAGGTGTAAGTAAATTATTACTGGTTCTTATGTACGAATTTGGCCCGTCAACATTGCTTTTTTAAAAGCGTTGGCCCTGAAAATTATTTAGGCATTTGCCAACTTGATAAAATAGTTGAGAGATTGCTTTTGCTGTTACAGACTGGTCCCAGTTCGTAGCTCAAAAGGCAAAATCTTGGACGGAAACGAATTTAGACTGGATTGAACATTTTAGTGGTCCATTGCTTATAACAATGTACCACCAACTCGTTCAGAACACTTCCCTAGAACTGAGGACAATCCTTGACTTTTTACAGGTATTTTTGGTTATTTTCTCGTAGTAATTGATCTTTCCCATTCTATTTGGTCGATGACAGTGTTTAAAGCAATATTTTAATTGCATCTAGGAACCTGTTCAAGACTCGGTAATGACTTGCGTCATGAGTAACAAGGAAGGGATTTATCGTCGTCGCAAGAAATACGCCCAATTCAACCCTTTCACACCCCAGATGGAGAAATTTCTCGCTGCTCAAGAAAAAATTGTGTACAATGCGATACAGAAGAGAGTTGCCAAAGATACCGCCAAAGTTATCCAAATTTACAATCACACTCACTCCGCCAAGGATGAGTCTTCGCCTCATCAACACAAATTTACGTAANCCAAGGATGAGTCTTCGCCTCATCAACACAAATTTACGTAAAAGAAAACTATTCAAAAATATAACATGTATCCTGTGTATACTCTACTGTGCATATAAATACTGTAATTGAATGGACAACTGACAACTTCGCATCACACAATTCAAGGTCTGTAGAGTTGAAAACTGATATATTATTATATAAAAATGCATAAAAATTGTTATCATGAACATTGTTGGACTTCATGAAAACGAAACTAAATAAATCATATTGAACGTGCACATCCAAAAATTTGGTTCCAAAAATTTAATTTACATAATGTAGTTCATTAATTATTAATATTAATTATTGACTTCAACAGCGCAATGCTTTCACAGCAGATATAGGTACAATTAGTTCTCAGGTTTTCACGCTTCTCCAACAATCCAATTCCGTACACTTCTTCCGTAGTACATACAATAAATGTAGAAAATTACTTGTACAAGACTTAAGAAATTCATTCTTCTACTATTAAAATACATTTCTAAGTAACGAAAATGTAACCATTGCTACCAAACAGCAATCTTATGAAAAAACGATACATTTAACGACATAATCTACACACGTTGGCTTTTTGGATAACATTTCATATTTAAAGAATCTTACTACATTGAACAACAGGATTTAAGATAACAATTAGAAACATTTCACTTTCCATGACTTTCTCTCAGTTTGCCCGAGATGATGGTTTTCGAGCTGACAAACTCGGAGGCAGACGAGGTGAGCCCTGCTGCGGTCCACCTTCATAAAGATGGCTCAAGTAGAAAAGTGCGTTGTAGATTCGCCGTAAGGTGATGCTATTGGCACACATATCCACTTTTCCCACATTTGCATCAAGCTGTCGAAGAAAATGACAAGACTTTAACTACTAATGATCAACATAAAGATAACATAATATTTATTCAAATTAATGACGCTCGATCTTTACCTGGTGCCATTTGCATCCAAGATACGGCACGTAATCGTAGCGCGTATGATAGATGAATTTTGCAGCACCACCTTCGTGCTCAATAACCCCCTCCGTTTCGCTGGTATTTCCATCCATTCGAGACATCACCTTTACCAGAGTCTCAAAGCAGTAGACCTTAATTTTGGGAGCAACTTTTCCAGCTTTAACTAAAGTTGAAAAAAGCGGTGGTCATTA
>JAHZNI010001706.1:0-11009 GCA_027744415.1 Seira ritae | reverse complement strand
ACTTGCATACTTCCTCTTGATAATTATTATCATACCTCGTTAATAATGTGAATAACGAGGATTTTGCATCCCCCACTAGCTCATAAGGGGAACTGGTGCGAAGAAAAGTAGTTTTGAATTAGAGCAAGTGCCACTATACCATAATGAATATATTTTTAGTTAGTGTGTGCATACACACACGACATTTTGAAATAATTAACTTTGAACAAAGACCTTATTTTACAGGATTTTCATGAAAAAAAAAACACTTGTACTCCTTTCCGCAACAGAGGAAAAGTGGGGAGAAAGTGTTGGATATAGTTTTAGCCTCACTCTTTCTTTCTCTTGCTGCTGTGGATGTGGATAAAGCTCTTTCATCACTTCGAGCATGCAGAGGAGGAAACAAAAGCCCAAACCGGGAAAAAATAGTTCGAAGCTTTTTGTATCTACACACCACACCACGCGCATACTGTTCAGAGATTGTGAATGACTAATACCTTTCTCCTCACATCTTGGTGTATATATCATGATAGCATTATCATTATTACATGGCTCGTCTGCTGGGAAAGTTATGTAGCATTAATGGTGCGGGTGAAAGGGATGTTGGGAAGACCACCAAAAAAATATGTGATGAAATCTCCGGCTAGAGCAGCTGTGAAGATTATGATTACACTAAAGGCCGTCATTCTTCTCACAATTTTCCTCTCTTGAAACAACATGATGAAGAATTATTTTCTTCGTAATTCTCGTAAGAAAAAAGAAGAAGTAAGTAATGTCGTAAAAAGTTCTATAGAAATCACCTACTTCCTTCAAAACTCGTGATGTTTTGGTAATATAATCTTCCCATTAGCGGATGATTAGTGGCGGTGTATGTGGTGGTGTGTGGGATGAATATAAAAGGAGATGATCTCATTACGATGTTGATTTTTTTCCTTCAAAGTTTATAAGCCATGCTGAATGAAATTGAGATGAAACAATAACAATTTTCCCCCCAAGCGGAGATTGTAGACCTCATTATGATTATGAATATTATAGTATTATACTGCTTTTATAGTACGTGTTGTTATCATTTTCATTCTATCTCTTTCAAGTTAAGAAATTTCAAGGAGAGTGGAAGTCGAGATAACATTGTTTTTCATTCCTTCTTGTTTTTCTTTCCATCAGGACAGACAGTTTTTTCTTGCTTTTTTATTTATTGATCTCATCTCAGATCACAACTACATATATGTACTTAGTGTAAGTTTTGAAGAGAAAGTAAAGATCAGAGAACAGGTTTTGAAATTACATAATAGTAATCACAGTTATTTAGATACAGCGCTTTAATAATTGCCATCTTCAGAAAGCTCACTAAGAACTTCATTTTACCAAGCTTTGAGCGGTTAAACAAAAAAAACCCTATAGGAATCTGGAAAGCAAGAATATTATACTTCTAGAGTGATGATCGCATTAGCAGAGGAACTGTGACGGTGCATAAATGTGACACATTTGATAGGAGATAATGTGACGTGTGGTGCAAGCGAGGAAGATTTATATTAATATAGCAGAAGAAAGTCCTGAGGTGTGGCTCGCTTTGGGACTTTCACCATCATGCTGTATTACATGACACCGACTGCAAAAGATGAAGTGAATGAGCTTAGTCAGACTGAAATGAATAAGGCGCGGGTGATTTGGTGATGTTTGCTCATTCGCATGAAGGCAGAAATTTTCAAGTCTAGCAGTATGATAAAAATCTGGAATGAAGATAAAAATGTGGATGAAAATATGTGAGTTGTCGTTCATCTGAACGGTGGTGGTAGCGTCTCCCATTCTCATAATATTTATAGTAGGAAGTAAAAGAGTTTTATGTGGCAGCACAAAAAAAGTTTCGAATTGAACTGGCTCAGATAGGAAAAAATATATAGTATCTAGCTAGTGTAGCGTCTAGCTTAGCTGGTGGATGTGCAGTTCTCCATATAAAGAATGATGTGGTGGTGGTGAGGGTATGATTCCAAACGAGCTTTACTCCGAGTCAGTGGTTATAGCCCAAGGGTCATATTCCGCGCATTAACTACATCTCATTCCAATATCCCTGGCATTTAAGACAGGAAGTGAAGGAAGACGAGGGAGTATGCCCAATTTTATCCTATAATACAAGGAATCCGCTATCTCTCTCCTTAGCTTCCCAATTCCATCTTTGTGTAAAGCTGCTAGATGGAATGCTGCCGCCGCTCAGAGCGAAACAATTTTCTCTCCTTTCCACCGAAAAAATGTATAAAAATTCACAGTGGGTTTATGGGAACGTGCTTCTACTCGCATTCCTCTCCCCGTCGTCGGTAAGAGAAAGAGTAACGTTGCCTTCTTCTTTCTTCGAAAACTGACAGGAAAACAAGGAGAAAATATGTCAAATGCGTTTAGATCGGGCAAGTCCAAGTCCGTCCGTATTCCATTTCATTTTGGTTGAGGGGAGTTACATTTTGTCGCTTTCTGAATGAATGAACCATTGTAAAAGGCTAAAGGACCACGGAAGACCGGAGGATCTGAGGGAAAGCTCGTCCATTTTTGGCTTCATTTGACACACAATCCCCATCTCGTTCGACAGGAATCCCTGAGCAGTGGACCGCGGACTAATTAAAAAAGATGCTTGAGAGCAATGAAATACTTACGCGCTTTGTAAACTACAAACACTTCTACAACGCAAGTATATTAGAAGCGAAGTTTCTTTTACTCAAAAAAAGTATCCAATATCTCCAATATCCAAGTTCCTATCGCAAACATAAATATGTATATAGACTAAAAGACAGAATCCTTCAAAGAAAACTAAACTTTAAAAAAATCAATCGCTTTTGAGTCTCAAAATGTCAAGCTGAGCCAAAGTCTGGATTTTAAAATTGACCAAAGGGAATTCAATGACCAGTAAAAAAAATTCGGAGAAACGAATCGTACAAAAGCCTCCTTTTCCTGTCTCTCTCTCATGACTTGCAAATTCCACGAATAACACAGACGAGTGAGCGAATATTTGCCTTGATGGCGGGAGCATAGGTACATCAATGACTACAACATAAAAGAAGTTTTAAAAACATAATGTCGATCTTTATTTTTCCTTCTTTTTTTCACAAGTCATTGTGCTAGCAGGGGTGTGTGCATACAGGACTATTGACATTCCTTCGCATTAAAAAATGACATGAAAGTATCCAAGCAGAAATTGATCGTCAGATATCGTGTGCTCCTGTGGCTTCTTTACAGAAAAAATATGTAAGCCTTTGGAAAGAGTGAAGAAATGTAGTTCAGGTCTTATTTACTTTGAGGTTATTTCTTTTATCGGACTCATGTGAAACGCGGAAAGGAAGCAGAAGTCTCTTTGCTCGTACACAGATACGACACGAGCTTCCATCGCCAGAGAAGTATGTCGAGTCGAAGGCAAATATTATTCCTAAGTATGGATGACTGGAATATAGAAGCGGGAGAGGAGCGGTATTTGTGTAAAGGGTATAATTTAGACGAGCAAGGAAGAATAAAAAGAGCAGACAGACGGCATTGTGTATGCGGAACAATGAAACGAAGGTAAGGGAGAGAGAGAGAGAACGCTAGTAAAAAGGGGGAGAAAGTAGGGCAAATGTAATGATGCATGACTTACATTGAAGTGAGCGGTGAAGGAGCGACAATGGGCGGCAAAATTATCATCTATTCCATCACCTTTAGAACTCTTGCCAAGGCCTGCAGTCGGAGTTTTTCTTCCTGCAGATGGAACGACACCAATTCCAGCCGGTGCGGCATACCCTCCTCCTGAGCCTCCAGTTGCCCCCACAGGCGGACCACTACCAACCGGAGTTTTGTGACCCATAATCGGAGTGACTGTGGACCGAGACATGGGATAATATTGAGAATAAGTCGGTTCATTGAACGATGATGGGTCAAAGGAACCATGACTGATGGATGGATGGGTGTAGTCTTTTGGAATTTGTGATGACGTGCCAGGAGCATGCTGAGGATACATTGCGTTTGTTGATCCTCCAGGAGGCAGAGGAGGAGGATGTTGGGCTACAGCTATCCAAGGCTCCAGCGTCCTCGCGATTTCCATCTTGTAAGCAGACTTAATGTGACTACTCTGCCCAGGTCTGGAAAATGACAAGTTCAAATAGAACAAAATAAATAAGATCCAGTTTCAGGGGAAAAGAAAAATGAAGAGATTGGGCGCATTACAGTACACAACGTTAGACCAGAAACCTCTCTTCCACAAAAAAAGCGTTGAATTATTATTATGGTAATTACTTCTTTTAACAAATGCCAAACAACTTTCCCCTTCATAAATCATTATGACTAATAATATTCGCGGCGGAACTAGCCATAAGCAGGGCTGTCTTCCTGTGTTTCATGGCTCCTGCAGAAGTCAGATTGGCCGCACAAAACACCTCTCTATTGGATAAATGTATGCATTCTCCTTAGTCACTTTTTATCGCCTGAACATGGCACTGCGTATATTGCCTGTGACAAATTGCTGACATTATGCTATGCCTTTCGAGCGCGAGAGAGAGGATATACAGGTGATGGTGCAAATTATAGGAGTTGAGTGCAGCAGGTAGTCTCCTTTTCTTGACGCCTCAGTTACTGCTTAAACTCCTTTAAAAAATTATGCGTTTACACTATATTGAATATATGTATGCATAGGTTGGGTAGGTGGCTATTAATATGGTGAACACGGACTTTCCTAAATTCTCCCAATTTAAACTTTCTCATGCATATTTTAAGTTACACTCTACACAGTTATACATTCAAAAAAATCTTTTTATTATAACGGTTGTCTCTAAAATAGATGCGTTTGCTGTGTAAGCTCCTTATTTAATCTTATCCGAACATCTAGGAATAACCTTCTATATAGCTTGTTATCGTTATTTATTTATGAATGAGCAGGCACATTTCCCCCATAAAAATTCTTCAATAGAGGTGTAGTGCTTGAAATATCCATCTTTTCGAGCTTGACACTAATTTGACGGTGACAAGTATCAAGCCTTATAATGAAATTAGGTTTCGCCAAAAGAAATCTTTGGGTAGATTTGTAGGGAAATTTAAATGTAATCGTTATTATAATCCTGAGATTCAAACCTGATCCCACCACCAATATTGTAATTCGGCATTGCATCTGCCGCCACTTCTAGTAGGTTTGGTTAAATAAATTGAAACATTACGTCTTTGGTACATAGGATGGTAACATGACATTTCTTTAAAAGCAAAGTAAGCTACAACACAAGCCAAGTAAGTTCATTTCTCCTCGCATTTTCTCTGTTTTTCTCCTCCTGGAATATAGCCTTTCTGCCTAGGACTGTACCTACTTAAACTCAGTATGTTTGGAAGATTAAGGAAGCAGTATTTTCCAAGGTACGATAGTTGACACAACATTTCTTTTCTGGAGCGACAGGAATGGCGACAAATGGCTTCCATTCATGTTCTCCCATAATGACAAACAGTCCCTGAACATGGCAAGGCGGGGAAGGCTTGTGAACACTTTGGAGCCTTGCCTGCCTACCAGAAAATATTGGTTTGTTCTAAGGTTTCGGTTCACACTGCATGTGATGGTGGTGACGACGACGAGTTCTCAGCAAACTGATAAAAAAGCCGCACCTTGTGTCAACCACTTCTAATATATAGTTGTTGTAATGGGGATGCCACATCAACTACATTTTGACAAAACATACCATCTTAGATCCCTATCAAGAAGTGAAAGTACATACCGTTCAGACTTTATGACATGACATTATTTCAGCGGAGCCTTTCTTATTCCTATTACATGTAAAAAAATTTCTCCACATTTTCCTTTCCTGCAGAAAAAAAACCAGAGCACCCGCACAAACTGAACAAATTGTGATCGAAATCCAAGCAAGCGATTTTTTTCATATTTTTACGTAACCTGATGCACTAGGTAGTATTAGTATCCAATGATTCGTGTAATATTAAAAGCGCGTTATTACGCATAAATCGTGTTCGACTAACCTGATCGGGTATCCCATATGAGTGATTGCCATGAGTCGGTCGATTAGTGGGTAGGCCAAGTCGAGGAAATCGTATTTACTAGTAGCGTTAGAAATTGTGGCACACATGGTAAGATGCAGTTTGATTGTTGGCAGTACACTTCGTAGCTGGCTGAGTTGACCCTTAATCACTTTATCTTTCATCTCCATCTGGCTAACAATCACATCCAAGCAAAATCAAGGATTACATTATCATAAAAGTAAGGAACGTGACGTGCATTGGCATTACATCATCTTTGGAAAATAATTTCGCGTGGTGGAAGTGGCTCTGGCCTGGCATGGGCTGGGTGCTTTTAATATTGGTTTATATGAAAGACGACCGGTGCAGTTTATTGAATACTATTACATGATGTATATTATCTTTTCCTATTAGGAAGAGCACGTTTGGGTAGGGAAGAGAAAAGCTACTTAACTTGGAAAGTTTTCTATTTCTTGAAATTTATCTTTTCATTTAAAAGTTCAACTTGAATTGTTCCACCACTACCAAGTTTCTGATCATTTTTTAAGATAAAACTATTGATGGGAAAAGTTTGCTGGAAAAAAATTTCTCCTCTTCCCTTATTTAATTATAACAACACAATTTTACTTCAGACTTACATGGTGGAGGGAGAGGCTTGTTCCGTTGCGGAACAGTGCTTATAACTTCAGGAGAAATTCTATGACATCATAAATGATCAAAGTGGCTCGGTGATCGGGACTTTCCTTTTATTTCTTAGTAGAATTTTTTTACGTCTTAAGTCATTTTCATCAATCATCGAATTACATAATTCCGCTCGATTTCTTGCGAGATTTTCCCCATGCCACGCTGGTATATTATGTTATAACTTTATATAATATCCTTCTCACCGTAAATGAAAGCTTCCCAACAAAATCAGCAGAAAAATTAGTCATGCCTTACTAGCCTCCAAAGATTTTTTTCCCTTTTCAATTTTGTTCAGCAATGCAACAGATAGAATTTTTTCTTCATTTTTTCGCTTTCCTAAGCCACGAAAACGAAAAAGTCGAAGGGATCATCAAAGCAGCATAAGAACCACAGCGGAGACAAATCAAATTCAAATTAGATAGAAGAGATCAAAATCTAAAAAAATCATTTTACGCACACGCACGAACAAATTCTTACAAAAACTTTAATCCAGAGGAAATATGCGTTTAAGCGACAGCTTGCTCTAATTCTCATATATTATGCACTGAAGAAACAGTATAATTATTTCCTTCTGTTTGAATACTCCATACAACTGATGTCCTTTAAACATTATTGCCGATTGTATGATTATCTACACGAGTCTATAAGAAAAGCGTGCTTGATTTTCATCGATCAAACTTGCTAAAGAGGCAACAGAACAGGAAACGACGGAAGAACATCATTTGTACCTAAGTATTTTTATCAAATAAGAGCAGAATATAATAGTAAAGAATTTTCTATGTGTGTGCTTCCTTCCACCCGGAAATATAATTAAGGCAGAATAATGCAAAAGCATGAACCACTCCCGACCGTCCCATTGTACGCTTCGTTTTTTTTCTGACGGAGCTGTCAGTAAGCAGCTATTTTTTAAGAACTGAAGTTAACCTGGTTATCATTTTTTTCGTACTTGTTTATCAAGCGAAAAAAAACTCACCAATCAACATCACGCAGCAGATTTTCCTGAGTTTTGCTGAGAGCGTCAGAAATTGTCTGACAAACTGCATTCACAGCACTCTTCTCCGAATCCGAGTTCCGTCGCAGCTCCTCCAGGACATTTTTTAACATCATTATGCCATCACGAACTGCTCGTTGAAGATCTTGAAGGCTCTGCGTTAAGAAAATATTTTGTTGTCAGTATATATGTAGGCATGCAGTTTTGTGAAAGGATAAACAATTTTTTTGATTCAGCATTGAAAGTGTCAATAAGTTGCTTTCTTCCAATTTTCCATTAATTTTATTTCTAAGTCTTCCCAATCACATTCATTCCTTTTCAAATCTAGTTCTTTCTGGAAGGGAAAAAGTTGGTAAATAGGAAAAGCTCATTAAAACTTTTCATAAAAACCTGAACGCTGTACTGGAATAAAATCACTACTATGTATCTCGTATGAATTTGCCCGATCATTGTCGTTAACTAATATTTATTATATTTTAGTCGTAACTGTAAAATGGAAACAGCCTGAAGCTTTATCAATTCAGTATTCAGTACACGGATTAAGCAGCCCTTTTTTCTATATATGCTTCTCAATTCAATCTTTTCAACATTCTGGTCAGTTAGCCTTGCCTACTTAACGAATAAATAGTACAACTATAACTTAGCCCTATACGTAGAATACTTCACCGAAGTGGTTTAGAAATAACTGGATAAGGCTGGAAAATTCATACAAAATATGCAAGGCTGAGCCTTCAGTTATTGTATATTTGTTTTGAATTTTAGTGTTCACAAATGTCATACAAAAGACTTTTGCTTATCAGCCTTTCTATCTATGAAAAAAACTGAAAAACAGGCGACAGTTTTGCTTTTACAATTCTGCCAAGCTTACAATAGTTCTGTTGATCTAACATGCACTATGCACTATTAAAATAATTCAGCTTTTTATGGGAAATGGCAAAATCGGGAAAATCATCAATTAGTCTGAAAAGTAGAATTACAATTTCTTTGATGTAGCATATAAAAACTGTCGTTTGTGTACTTTTTAAATTGCTTGGCGCTAGTGAATACTGAGGGAAAACTGGATATCAGGGAAAGTAGGAAATTTTTTGTTTAACTTTCTAATGGTTATTAATAACAAATCCTATATTTCGGGTTTAGAGCTAGAGTTTCAGATATAAGTAGGACAGGGCCACGAGGAAGCTCTTTTCATTTGTCTTTGGATTAAAGTTTACTGGAAAGTAAGTTTTTCGTTAGACTAAAGAATGTACAGACTTTCAAACACGCTGAGATTTAGTGATTCCACACTAGTGCCAAATGTGATAATTACGACGGAGCTTATCCACTGAAACCTGGCATCTCCAAAACGAGCCATCACAATACGATATTGAATCTGTTTGACTGGGGTCGATTGTACTAAAGTGGGGAAAAAATATGTGCAAGGCTGGATGAAACAGCCATTCAAAAAATGATTCTTCGAAGAAGTACATTCATAATTTATGAAATCCCAACACTAGTAGCACTAGAGATGAAAATAGTGACTATTACAGTGTTTGAGGAAACGCTAAAGGCCTTATACTGATGAATGGGCTTCATTTCTGACTTCCATAGATCTTGGTAAATTTTCCCTCAGGGAAATCCGAGTAAAAAAATGTGAGTGGATCAGGGAAATAGAGCAGAATTTTATGTCTTCGCGATCCTCCAAACTGTCAATGTTTCTTTCCTCTCATGCTTATAAAGAATGTCTTAAAAAGTGAAGAAAATAGATCAGGGGTTGAAGTGAAAAGGAAAGGATGAGCTCTCAGAAGGAGTTATTATAATTCATAAGAATGCACAGCAAACAAGGAGCAAGGAATATTGGTTGGTGGAAAAAGGAGAGAGCTCCGGCATGTTCTATCGCACGGATATGAGGTAGGCTGAGTGAGGAACAAGGATACAATTATGGTGGCGGTGAAAGGCAAGTATGTAAACAGATGGGACGGAATGAAAAGAAGAACAAACGTTTTGGAAAAGGTTTGCTAAATCTAAAGGGAGAAATGTATTGAATCAGTCAATAAGATGCTTTTTTCATTTCAGGCAAAGATATACATTCCTAGACTTCTTAAGAGAAAGTAAGAGAGCCTAACAGTTGCGCGCATATGGATTGAAAGAGAGAAAGAGAAGGAAAGAAGGAATGAAGGAGAGAGTTGAAAAGCTTTCCATTTCCCTTGATTCTCGTTTTCCTTCCTCTTGCTTTTGTGTTTGTCTCATTGTATTTTTAACATGTAACAAAAAACTACATTTATATTGCAGGAATTTATTAAATCTTCCCTATGGAGCTAAGAGGACTTGCTGCACATCCGTTTTTGCTTGCAATAGTCGACTCCGGCTCCTTCCTAGTCCTAAAGCTTTCTCCACTGGATTTTTTTATTCTTCCCTTTGCCAAGGGGGAATATGTGAGGAAAATCAGCAAAATAGGAATAAAAATACCATCAAGGTTGTATAGGGAAAAAATATAAAGCGGAAGGAAGGAATAGATGGTAAAAGTGATTGGATTTATTAGAGGACTTACAATGACAGCTCGATCCAGTTTTCGGCATCCCTGACTGTAGGCAGTATCCAAATCGACACAATGAAGACGTTCAGACCTGTCAGTGTCGCGGTAGCAGTTGATACAAAGAAGCGATTTTTGTACCGTTGAGAACATGATATATTGCTCCCCGTGAATGGAACACTACACAAATAGAACAATGAATAAAAAAAGTGGTTTAAAATTTTTGTACAAAAACATTATACAAGGACAAGTACAAATTGCGGATACAATCACAATGTACATAATACACAAGGCTATCAAAATGTATGAAACGCTTGGGTCCTTCAAAAGCCATTTTAAAGGGAGCGGAAACATCTGATGTAATAAATCGGGTCCAACTCAAATATTTTTATGAGAGGAGAAACCGGAAGCTTCAAACTCGTATGGTTAAAGGTCTTTGCCATTCCGTCGGTTTTAGGTATCCCAGCCCCTGAACATGTTACCTCTGTTCAAGTAATTCCCTCAATACCCATTCGGCATTTTCATAATCATGATGTAAAGTGGACGCCAATTCCAAGTTTGTAACAGAATCATTTGAAAGCATTGTGTCTACTTATAACGAAAGGAAATATGCTAATCGCTTTTTAGACGGAAATGGTACGTACATATGTACGTCTACGCTACTTAAAACAATAATTTATCCCCTAGTCGCAGTATATTTATTATGTGACAGCTAATACATTAAGCATTATGTATTTCCCGACGAGAGAAAGAAACCTGAATATTCCCATTTTAAAAGAACATTTTCTTGTTCATGTGTTGATGTTCTTGGTGTGCTCTTGTTGGAGTATGTGTAAAAATGGGGAAAAGTAGTCCAACTTTTGCCCTCCTTTTTTGGTGCTTCTT
>JAHZNI010001705.1:0-11408 GCA_027744415.1 Seira ritae | reverse complement strand
CCGGAAGATGGGGTGAAAAAGGAGGGAGAGAATGAGAATCAAGGATCGGGAGAGGAGAAGGATTGTCCTCCGGAAAGTGAAAACGGAGCAGCAGCCGCAGGTTCTAACTGCGTTCCAGGCTGCATCCAAGCTCAACTGATAAACTGCTTCCAGACACAATACTGCGGCTGTCGTCCATGCACCCCTCCTCCCCCATGTCCGAGCTGCTGTGGGGTGGGTACTAGTAAGAAGAATCGATGCTGCCCAACCAAATACACGAAATCGTGCTGCCGCTGCTGCCATCCCCAAACTCCCTACTTTCGACCGTGCGCATGCCAACAATGCAGAGTTTATCATTATTGCTACAACGTTCTAAACAGATCACAAATAAAAGCAGAGGATATGTATTTAGGAATTAATTTGTACGAGCGAGAACTACGGAAAAGGGATATTATAGCGGAGGGGCTCAGTCAGCAGTCAGCCCAGCCCTACCTCAACGGCCCCATTCAATATAATAACATCGATCCCTCTGAAATTCCTCCGGAGAGCGAGGCAGGTCAATTTCCTACTCAGGAAACCCAGAATTCGGAAGAGGGAGACATGGCCTCCAAAGCGAAGAACTGGCAAGCTGCTCCGGAAGGATATAAGGATGCTACAGGGCAAGGTACTATGCCAGGTACCCGCGGAGGTTCAGGTGGCCTTTGGAATCAAGGTTGTGAGCCTCCGTGCAGGATCAACCCTTGGCAAACGGAGTATTCTGCGCAGTTTAAGGATCACTCGGAAAATATGAGGAGGACTAATTCCAGGTTATTATTCTCTATTGAATAATTTGAAAGATTGTTGTTTTAAAAATGGAAGATGTTCGGAATGTTCACTACTTCGCATGATTTTAGGTACCCTTATTACGATGGAGGTTGTTGTGGTGGTGGACGAGGAGGCTGCTGATTGACAAGGGTTACCTCAGAGGCCCTTTCAAAATTTCAAAGTACATAATATGCAAAATCAGTTCTCAAATTCCAATTGATTTGTAAAATCATCCAATTCAATTTATTAAAGTAAAAACCAAACATAAACTTGTGTCGTGTTAAATATTCATAGGCTCATTTTCATTTCACAAAAGAGTGATTATTTAAATTGTGTACATGCTTTCACCTTTTTTGACATCATCAGGAGCGAAAGCATCTTTCTTTTATTTACTACTCTTGTTAATAAATTTATCGTGATAAATAATGTTAATAAATAAATAAAAGTGAATTTTTAATTTTATGTCTGCATCCAAAAATCAGACCGAGAGATTAGCTCAAGTAAAAGCTGTGTAGTCCCATCATGCACTTTAATTTATATCAAAATCGTTTACAAGAAAAAAATGTATTTTAAAATTATACTGAAACATAGTATTTGAGGAAAATCTGAGTTTAAATAAAACTGTACTATAATACTTTACTGAAAATGGAAAGCAAATACTTTCCTCATGTTTTAAAAATAAAATTGCTCTTGCCTGTCTGAAAAAGCAAATATCATAGAGCAAACAGCAGTACTGGGATGGGGGCCTTGTCATGGAATTTGCTTTAGTATGAGGGCTTTTATTTATGCCAAGAAAAATAAATTTTGAATCAAGACTAACAAACGACTATAGAGGCATTAATAAACTAACAAACGAAGCTACCCAAAAGGGTGGATCTTTCTTTGCTACATTAGAGCGTGGAAATAACAATTCTTGACTAAAAATTATACGATGGCTGAATCAAAAGGTCTCCCGAGGGCCTTCTCCAAGCTCAATGAAAATGACATGATCTTCCGTCGCTCTGAAAAGTTCCATCAAATGCTGATGGAAGACTTTCATTTCATGGAGGCTGCGCGAATGCACTCCGGAGAGTACGAGGCAGCGATGCTAAACACTCATGACTTGGCAGGTAAGGACATCAGAATCATTGCATTCCTTTTCAAAGTTCACAAAAGCAATTAATATTCTTCTGTCTTCTCGTAGCCAATGAGCATTTCCGAGACCTGATAGTAACAAATCCACACGGCCTAGTTAACTTCGCCACTTACACATCTAAAGTTCACAAAAATATCAATGAGGATGACGGAGGACCGGAAGATCTCCGAAGGCAAGTCTACAGAGCTGATATCCGCTCCCTCCGATTCCAAACGAGAATGGCATTCTATCCTCCCCTAGATATCTGGGCGCATTGGGTTCTGAACACGCATGTTTTTCAAGGAATGATGATTCTTGTCATTATCGTGAACTCAATATTAATAGCTGTGGATCTGGAGCTCGGTCTCCAAGATGAGCACCGCGAGAGGCGTCGTATTCTCGAGGCATTTGACTTCTTCTTCCTGTGCCTCTTCATGTCTGAGATCGTCCTAAAGTGGATGGACGACTTCTATGAGTTTTGGCTTGAAGGATGGAACATTTTTGATTTTCTTTGCACGGGAGCATCCCTAATCCCTCCAATCCTCGATATCATCTACCCTGGTCAGGGAAGGGAGAATGAGGAACTCGAAGGCAAAGGTATTCTGACTGCAGTCCGGTATCTTCGAATCATTCGGATCTTCCGCTCGTTGAATGTCGTCACGAGGATTCATAAAATCCAAGTGATTTGGGAGTCCGTGCTCAAGACGTTCAGTGAACTGATTTCGATTACGTGCCTCATGGCCATTTTCTTCTATATTTATGCTATCATTGGAATCAATATCTTCGATCGGTTCACTCTCGCTCACAACAGGAGTCTCGCCTACCGGGATGCATTTGAGGTGCCATCATAAAGACTTATTAATTAAAAGACTTATTATTAAGATCCACTGATTGAATATTTTCAGAGCATTCCAAAGGCCATGGTACACCTCTTCCTGTTTTTCAACATTGATCAGTACGAGCTCGTCTTGAGGAGCATGAAGCGGGTCATGGGATGGCCGGTAGTTTTGGTCTATGGACTCACTTGGATTCTACTCGCAGGATTCATATTCCAGAATATCTTTACCGGAGTGATGGGTACTGTATTCAATTTCATATCGATTTGTCGTTGTCACATTCCTTCATAAGAATATTTTTTACCAAATCGTTTTGCCCAGTCAACAATTTCCAGAATATCCGAGAGAGCCTGATCGAAGAGTCCTCAGAGATGCAGCAGCATCGTCGCCTCGCGGAAGAGCTGACGTTTGACCAGGACCAGTAATTGCAAAATTAAAAGATGAACTACTCCAAATTATAATTAACTGTGAGTTATTATTAATTAAGCCAATTGTTGCAGAGATGAGGAGAACGAAAAGGAAAAGAATGATGTTCACTTGGCGTGGGAGAAAGACACTTTCCAGAATCTTCAGATTTTAGCGGCGCTTGGGGATAACCTCACTCCAACAATTTGGCCGAGGTATAGATGCATCGCATAATTCTTTTTCTACCTTAAACATTTTACAAGGTCGCTGCCTATCTTAAATTTCTCTGTACGTTCTCCACTCCATTTCCCAATTAGGGATACTTTATTCCAGTATTATCTCCTCGTCGAATCGCTTGCGAGCAGTATTGACGAGCGGAATCACATTTTCAAGCTTTTGGGTAAATTAGTCACATTTAGTTAACGATAAAAAATTAAAAACAAACAAAGCAGAGAGCCTTTTTCTTGTAATTTGTCAGACCAAGCCCTCGTACGACATTTGGATCCTTGAGCAATGAAAGCTGTCTTCAGGATAGTGATATGAATTAGACAAAACCCCAAAATAATTTAACATTGCATTGCTTAATTTTAAGAAATGATTTCTGAAAGTAAATTAACGCTTTTATTAAGAAGTACGGATAACGAACTGAGACACTTTTTTAATCTGTACAAAATTACATAATTTCACCGTGAATCAACACCTCCATTATTTTCTAAATTGACGTTCTCATTTACATAATTAATATAATCAACATCGCCATTCATCCCCACTTCTCCATCGTCATCTAACTCAACTGCTGTGTTGTTTCTCCTCTCCTCCTCGGTCTTCCTCTTTTCCTCCATAGAATTTCTGACTAGTTGCAAGATACCTTGAGCAAAATCATTGAAGCGCTGATAGCCCGACTCATTCCTAAGATAATACAAAGTATGGTGGAGGTGATGCTCGTGTATGCCGTGATTCCAGAGCGACATGTGTCCTTCATCAGGAGCTTCTTTCCTTTTTGCCCGAGTCTTTTTTAGCCATAAGTAGAAATACTTGCGAGCAAGGACCATGTCCCTCTCGTCTCTCACTTTTCTCCGGATAATGGCATAAGCTGGAGAACAAAACTGCATTTAAAATAAATTCACAATTTCAAAAAAAAAATTTTAAGACTTACGAATATTTTTCCAGATGACACGATATCTTGCGCGATGTTTCCTTGCACGTTCCTTCCTCTCCAATTCCAGGACATCCTGCATCCACTTCACTTCATTAACCTGCCTTTCGTGATACTCGAGGTGGCGTTTGAACACTTCCCTCTGCCTCTGCATTCTCTCCGCGATCTTCTCCAAGAAATAGACTCTTCTCTGCTTCTCCGCCCTCTCGAGCCTCGCATAATGCACCATTTTTGTGAATTCTGCCTTATCACGTTGCATCTGGACGGCAGCCATTCTCCTTCTGTGATGTGATTCCTGTCTCAGCTTCGCCTCTTCCATTGAATCTATTTGCTGTTGCTTTTTCTTTTCGTATGCAGCTTCAACCTGTTCCTTGGCTTTCTTTTGCCATTTCCGGAATTTTAATAATTCCTCCTCCGCTTTACGCCTTAGGTTACGTCTGCACCTTTCCAGCCTTCCCCGCCACGCCAAATTCTTTGCCTCAAAGTCCATGTCGTCAATGTTGATCTCTTTGGTGAGCATGTTGTGCTGTTGCCGATCAGTCCATTTGGAGTTCCAGCGCCGGAGGCATTCTTCCAGCCACTCGTAGTCTCTGAGATAGAGTCGGTGGTCATTGAACTCTTTCATTGTGCACTGCACCTCACCTTTACTGTTTACTAAACCAAGGGCCCAGATCTTGTCGAGGACGTCCTTTCGAAGGACGTAGTTTCTCGTGTGGGGATCGTGATACGGGCTGTAAGTCCACTTGCGCTTGACCATGTGAGGATCATCCACTCGGAACTCTGTAGAGAGGCACTGGATCCGCTCGCCGATTTTACCTCGGGTCCAGAAGCTGAACCTTTTGGGAAAGGGGTAGTACTGAGGAAGCTTTTGGTCTAGGGGATACTTGAGCCATCGCTTGAAGGTGAAGCCAGGGTAGGCATAGGGTGGTTTAGGAATTGTACGGAAGAAGCGTTCAATATCCGAGGGAGGAGCGTAGTAATGCCTGCAAAATCAAACTGAAGTGCTGTAATTCAATCTTGTAATTTACGAATTCAGATTTATACACTTACAATATTTCTCGGGGTAAAGTGAAATGCAGGAAATACGGCCTTTCTCGATCTCCATATCCGCAAAAGTTAAATTGATCGAAAGGAGGACTCACCGGACTCGCAGGGATGTACCTCGGTGGCTTTACGAACCAGTCCTTCAGCTTAATATCTTTTTCCTCCAGGGACGCCCTTCTTACTGGTTCGGGATCATCGTAGTCAACGTCTCTATCGTAATAATACCTCCCCTGGTGGGGGACAATGTCATCCAGTACCCAGTCTATATAATCAGGATGAAAACCTTTCTCCCAATCAAACGCCTTCTTGAACCCAAACTCCTTCAGGGTCATTTTAGCCAAAATGAGCTGATACAACTGTTTCGGATGACTCTCCTCAAAGTTGATCCACATCTTGGGCCAATAGCTCCACTCTCGCATTTGCTTCCTTACATCCTGCCTAATTTTTTTCCAGTTCGTCCGATAGTACTTCTTTATGGTGAGGGGGATGGGTGTATACCAAACACGTTCACTCGGTCTTGTGAACATGTTCCTCCGTGGAACTTTCTTCTGAACTTGTCCATCAGGCATATTCGGCGGAGGTTTGGAGCTCGTCGTCACTTCTATCTTCCACCTCGGTCCTACATTCGGCAGTTGCATTAGGGCTTTCTCGAACTCGGCGAGCTTCTCCGCGTACTGTATTCTTTCCTCGGGAGTCATGTTGAGTAAATTAGTGATTTGCGAGAATTCATCGACCACTGCGACCTTTTCCTTCTCAGCCTCCATGAGTTCCTGTTGCTCTTGCTTTGCGGCCTGCTCCGCAATTCCCTTCTCCTGAGCTTGAGCCACCTCTTTTTCCTCCTCTGCTATTTTTGCAAGGACCTTTTCACCATGACCCTTCCCAGCCCCGCTGGGTTTGAAGAATTTGATTTTCATGTGCTGTGTCTTCCCCAAACCTAGCCCTAGTTGAGTGTCATCGAAGCTTAGATAGAATTCCTTAAAAGTCAAAGCACAATTGGTTTAGCAAAGTATTATAAGCTTATCGTCTGTCGTATAGCTCTTTTGGGACAAATACCTGTTCTTTAGGAGTTTTAGACATCGGCTCTACTTGCGATCGATCTATGAACATGAGCCCTCCCTTGAACTTCAATCCAGCCGTTTCTATCGGCGGCTTCTTTCTTTTAAACCGTGGCATCGAGCTCGCGTCCGAGTTCTCAGAGTCCTTATCAACGTCATTTGCATCAGCATCTCCTTTAATCGCTCCTCCTCTACTTTCATGGTCACCCTTAGCAGATCGCTCACGAGGTTGCTGTTGCTGATCCTTATGTTTACCCCCACCACCGCTGCCTCCACTTCTCCTCTCCCTAATTTCCCTGAAGAGTGTATCCACATCAATCGCTTCCGATATGGGCGATCCCGGCGTAGTGGGCATTGTAGTTGCACTCCCCGAAGCCATCGTGTCTTGCTGTTCCTCCTCTACATCCGTGCGATGATGGTGGTGGTGATGATGATGATGCTTGTGGTGGTGCCTGTGGCGATGCTTTTTACCGGAGGAACCCGAGCTATCAATTGACGCATACCTTGAAACTGAAGGAAGTCTCTGATCTTTCGATCTCCTCCTTAAATCCTGCGGCTTATTCCACCCTTTCCCAAATGACTTTGCCAGCTGGGCAACTCTCGCTTTATCGACCACTTTCTCAAGTTGTTTTCCAATTCTCATGAGTTGTCTTTCGTTCCTCACCTCCGTTGCACTTTTCGCAAAACTTGACTTTCTCCCTTTAAGACCTTCTCCAGTAAGATTTCCCGCCATCTCCCTGGGATAAAATCGACTTTCTTGGCCCTGGAGTCGCAGAGGACTCTTCGAGTAAAGCTTGTTTATCCTCTTCGTCCCATTGTTTTTGCGTCTCTCTTGCCTTCCGCTTCATCTTGTAAGATTCTTTGGGTGTGATTACATGATAACCCGTCAACGACTCCATTTCTTTCTGGAGAATTTTCTCGTCTTCTGAAGAGGGAGTACCGCTCTTTTCCAATGGACTTGCCGTGTGCTTTTTCTTCACTGGCAGGCCCATGACATCCTTCCAAGTCTCCAGTCGCTTCTCCCGTTCCCTCCATTTGTACTCACGGAGCATTTCAAAGTCCATCTTGGTCATGGAAAACGCACGCGGCTTTTCCTCAGGTGGGAGGACGACAGGCTTTGGTGGTGGTGGTTTCACCTTTATGGGTTTGACCTTCTTCGGCGGTTCTTTGGACTTGGGTTTTTGGCGACTTTTCAGAGCAGCCATGTAGCTTGCTCTCATGGAGAGAGTGCCCTTTGCCAGATCGGGCGCATCCACTGGGGTTCGTTTACTCTCATGCTTGTACTGGATCTCAGTCAAGGTCTTCCGCATGTAGTCCGTCTTGTTCTTGTGCGATTTGATGAACTTGTCTTCGTTTGCTTTTCGTGCTATGCTCATTTTGATTCGATTCTTTAGCTACCAAAAAAACAGAAAAACGTCTTCGCCTTGAAAATTACAAAAGTCTCAGAAAAGTCAAAGAAAAACTTTAAAATATGGCTTCCCTCAAAACAAAGCAACTGGAATTGTGTTGATCACACTTGTCTGTTGTATCTGCTGCCACTTACCCTTTGAACATCAAAATGTGTTTTTAGACTCGAATGCCTCTTGAAATTGAAATACATGGCAACATGAGGATTCTGATTGAATGCTCTCTTCTCGCCGTTCATTCTATTCGAGAACAGCGTTCTGAGATGTCATTTTCAATTTCCGAAGATGCTTTCAAACTTTTCAAAATGCATCCAGAAAAGAAGCCGAGATCCTTACCGGCGGAAGGCAAAATCGAGACGGATCTCGATACCGACGACGAAGAGTTTGAAAAACTCCTTCGTCGGGTCAGCTCACAGGGATTCACCATAACAAGCGGAGCGAGCTCGCCAGATCGAGTCATGAGTGCCACAGAACTGTTTTTCATGGAACAAATCAAAGAGGCTTTTATTGCCCCCATCCAGACCCCGATTCCTGAGCAAAATGTTACAGTCCTCAAAGTCGAAAATAACAATTTTGAGGACGAAGAAGATGACGATGAGGACAATGAAGATAATGACGACGAGGAAGAGGATTACACTAAACTTAAAGAGGAAGGAAGCAGCTTTAAGGACATGCGAAGGAGGACAATGAAAACACCACGCAACCCTGATGATGACGATGACGACGAGTCTCACTTTACCCCATTGTCAACACCAAAAGGGTCGAACTACGAGTCTAAGAATAGGTATCACAACATGTTACGTTATCATTATAGCCATCAAGGCATCTACCCCACATGAGAAATTCATCATTCGATTCGTTGGTCGAAACAGCTTCCCCTTCAGGTACAGTGACGAGACAGACCCACATGAAATCAACGCTAATAGAAAATCTAAAGAGAAGAAGAATAACATTTCTGATACCGATGAGGATGTTCAGAAGAATCCTGTCAAGATGTTAATAATGCCCATGCCGATGCCAGTGCCGATGCCAATGCCAGTGCCGAGGCCCTTGATTATAATTCCGCCACGGCCGGAGCCAAGCTGTCCCCCTAAGAAGCCATGTAGTCCAAAAAAGGATCCATGCTGTATTCGTAATCATTATCCTTATTGCTGTAGCAAGTCATATCCGCCTGAGCCAGAAGAATGTCCATGTCCGAGTTCCTGTCAGGACGAAAACAATAACGATTGCTGTGACACGACAAGCTGCATTCAGGCTCAACTCGTCACATGTGTCCAGCAGAAACAATGCTGCAATCCGTGCTACTCCACCGAAACTACTCGTCAGTCATCATGTCAGAAAAGCTGTTATAACTTAGCCCCTATACCACTTGCCAAACAAGGTCTCAGTCTGGCTACTTCCGGTTGGTGTAAGCAGAGGTGGAGAATGAAGAGCTGTAATAATTGCAGAGTGATGCAGTACTGCTGCAGCATCATGAACAGGAACATGCAGCCACCGGGACAGGGATGCTGTGATTGTGGACCCACTCCGGTAGATTGTTGTTCATTTGACGCTACAAGAAATGCTGCCGGAAAAAATGGAAATGGAATGGCTTCGATAAAAAGTCAACGTGAGAAAAATTATCGGACTGAGTATGCAGATAAATACAAAAATCATTGGGAAAACGGAAGAATTAAAGAGGATGAAAGGATGCTGAATGCAGATGCCGATGGAAGAGGTGGCGGCGGAGCTAACAAAACGTATAAGGATGGTGATGTGACTGTAACAATTGGTGGAGGATTGGATTGGCCACCTGATTATACTGATCCGTTTTGGAGAGGGGAAAGAAATTTGACAACTTCACCCTCTACTGTGAATAAATCTGGGCATGAAATGCAGAATGACGATGAATCGATTCCTGATGGTGAGGGTGGGGCAGTGTATCGATTAATCCGGAATGAACCATTAGGGCCTGGGGAGAGGGGTGACAAGCCCAAGTACATTAAGCTTATACTGGATGATAAGGTCGGCAATTTTAAGGACCTTTTGGGCACGTTTTAGAAAATCATAAGTCATTTTTAAATGCCTTTAACTATAGGATCCTCGAAAGGGCGGCAAAGGAAAAGAAAAGTTCCGCGACGACGATTATGATGATGACAACGATAATCGGACGAAGTCGAAGACGTCACCTTCATCTGCGAAGCATCCGAAAAATACTGTGAATAAATCTGGGCATGAAATGCAGAATAACGGTGAATGGATTCCTGTTGGTGAGGGTGGTGTAGTGTTGTATCCATTCGAAGGGAATAAACCATTTGGGCCTAGGGAGAGGGGTGACAAGCCTAAGTACATTAAGCTAATATTGGATTATAAGGTTGGTCATTTTAAGGACTCTTTATACACGCTTCAGGAATTGTCGTTTTTAAATGCCTTTAATTGTAGGATCCTGGAAAGGGTGGCAAAGGAAACGAAAAGTTCCGCGACTATGATGATGATGATGATGACAACGATAATCGGAAGAAGCCGAAAACGTCACCCCCGCCGGCGAATAAACCTTCGAAAAATACTGCGAATAAATCTTGGCGTGAAATGCAGAATGACGGTGAATGGATTCCTAATGATGAGGGTGGGGCCGGGGCAGTGTATCGATTAGTCGAGAATGAACCATTTGGGCCTGGGGATAGGAGTGACAAGCCCAAGTACATTAAGCTTATACTGGATGATAAGGTCGGCCAATTTTAAGGAGTTTTTATGCACGCTATAGAAAATCATAAGTCATTTTGAAATGCCTTTAACTATAGGATCCTAGAAAGGGCGGTAAAGGAAAAGAAAAGTTCCGCGACGATAATGATGACGATGATGATGACTACGATAATCGGAAGAAGCCTAAAACTTCACCTTCACATGCGAAGCCTTCGAAAAATACTCTGAATAACTCTGGGCATGAATTGCAGAATGGCGGTGAATGGATTTCTATTGGTGATGGTGGGGCAGTGTGGTATCCATTTGGCTGGAATGAACCATTTTGGTCTGGGGAAAGGGGTGAAAAGGCCAATTACAATAAGCTTATACTGGATTTACTGGATTATAAGGTCGGCCATTTTAAGGACTTTTTATGCACGCTTTAGAAAATTGTCGTTTTGAAATGCCTTTAATTATAGGATCCTAGAAAGGGCGGTAAAGGAAAAGAAAAGTTTCGCGACGACGACGATGATGATGATGACAACGATAGTCGGAAGAAGCCGAAAACGTCACCTTCATCTGCGAAGCATCCAAAAAATACCGTTAATAAATCTGGGCACGAAATGCAGAATGACGATGAATGGAATCCTGATGGTGAGGGTGGGGCAGTGTATCGATTCGTCGGGAATGACCCATCTTTGCCTGGGGAGAGGGGTGACAAACCCAAGTACATTAAGCTCATAGTGGATAATAAGGTCGGTCATTTTAAGGACTTTTTTGCATGCTTTAGAAAATTGTCATGTTTAAATGCCTTTAATTATAGGATCCTAGAAAGGGCGGCAAAGGAAAAGAAAAGTTCCGCGACGATGATGATGATGACAGCGATAATCGGAAGAAGCCGAAAACGTCAACTTCATCTTCGAAGCCTTCGAAAAATTTTGTGAATAA
>JAHZNI010001704.1:0-16375 GCA_027744415.1 Seira ritae | reverse complement strand
TAGATCTCCTGGTTTTCTTTAACCTTGAAATACATACATCATGCCCTTTCATTTAGTTTATTATGTTTACGAAAGAAAAAAACCGTTACTAATTTCCCTGCCTTTTCATTTCATGGTGAGGAGTATATCAGTCTAAGGAGAGAAGCTTTCCGATCTGTCAACGCCAGTACAGATGCATGCGTGCGTACGGACGTATGTACACCCACCAAATCCAACTACCACTAAATATATTGGCCGGAGACAATTTTCCCCGAACTTCTTGATTCAATCAATGTCACAACATGTCATCATATGGCTAATTTTCTGCAGCATTCCTTTCTCTGTAATTTATGGGCGTATTGAGTGAAGCTAAAGTATCATTTCCTTCCAATTAGAGATTTCATTTCATAGGAAGAAAAAAATTTTATATGGATGGCATATTATTTTTTGACGAGCAGCGACAAAAATACTGATCTAGTGAGTGATGCCGGGAACAAACGTGAGTTTAAGCCTTTTAGATGTGACTTTATTGCAGTATATTAGATTGCACCCTGCTTTTTTTATTAGAATGGATCAAATGAACTTGATTCTTCCTCTTTTTTATTATTAAGCTTCGAGCTTACAAAAATTCTATAAATGAAATGCTACTAAAAAGCTGAAGCTTATCGTATTTCAGTGCATTTCATTTGATGCAAGTAAATCCTTTTTTATGCAAGTATTTTTTATGGCTCACACCTGCATTGCATATTGCACCAGCACCACTACCACTTCTGCTGCCACTGCATTTAAGAAATTAAAAACACTTGTGCTGTGTGTTATGTTATATGGTAATGGTACATAATATGGAGTTCATCTTGACCTCGTTTATGGTTATCCATCTTTGTACAAATATTTTTATGTTACGTTTAAAAACACTCATAAATCCGAGGAAATGCTCCGCTGATCCAGTTTGTACACACACGATTAATTTTTTCTTCTCTTTGTGTTTGTTTGAAAAGCACCAAGAACGAACATGAGATTCATATTTTATTTTTAGGACATGTACACACAACGTTCATCACAAAATTTTTTAAAAATTAATTATGTTGACTCTGACTCTAAGAATAGTCTAGTATTGCATAATAATATATTTATGTACACAGCAGCTTTAAAACTCCATTGAATAGTTAAATTCTTTGAACGTGTTAAATTAAATTAGGAGAAAGTGAGAATTTCATTTTAGAGGATGTACATATAATATTTTTATGTGAAAACCTTCGTTTGACTACCAGAGCGTAATTTAATAATTTTATAGAGAAATCTAGGAAGTCAGTCGTTTGTTGTCCAAATCGAGTGGAAAGTCTCAAGCGATCAAAAGGAACAATTTTAAATGTTTCACTCACAAGTACAAGTGCACACTTGAATAAAGTATTTAAGCTTTAATATTTACAGCTAGAAAAAATAAATGTTTTTTTTCTGGGGTAATGCGCAACACGTAACACAACTACTTCAGTAGAGAAAAAAGTGAAAACATGAAAAGAAAAAATATCCGTAGAAAATAGCACAACATTATAAGAGCCTATTTAATTATTAATTAATTACAGTCATTTTACACAATAATTATACAAGAGTAAGAGTGAGAAGAGATGGTTTTTCGGGGGGAAAATATTTTTTTGCACTAGTGAGTATGTATGTAAATAATAAACACGACATGGAACTAATAATAACACTTAAATAAGGGAATCACAGCTTATAACTGTAACCGTTGTAAGGTACGGGATGATGATATCCGTGCGACTTGATTTCCGAGATGAGAGCGTAGACAACCCAGAGAGAGTAAAAGGTGAATGCAAAGTTGATCAGGAAGATATGTGAAGTACTAGCGAAGTCTGGATTCCTCATTATTTCCATAACGTATGCCACCGCCCTAAAAAAATAAATATTGTTTAAGGACTTTAAAAATAGTAATCTAAAATTATTATATTTATGTCAATAGGGGACCATTGGTAAAGTATGTAACGCGAGACACGGCAAGTGTCATTCCTTCCTCTCTTTTCTATTCCCCAGGATAAGCTTTCTAATATCTGCAAAAGATACGTAGCTTATTGGATCCAGGACCCTTCCCCAATACCGTTACATACTCTATGAAAGGTTCCCAAGTCAAAAGTTCCTGGCATACCCAACAAGTGTCAGCGTTATTGTGATTGTGAACCAGATACGAAGTCGCTTATGTTGATTCTGTAAAAATACATACATACATACATTGATTTTAAGTAGATTAAGATGGGATCATCTCCTAAAAGCCATGCTTGGTTTGTTTACTTTGTATCTGATCCGATCTGAGCTGATCTCTTCTTACCTTGTCTGCACTCCTGTACAAGAAGATTCCCAGTGCAAACTCTGCCATGAAGTATATTATAGGTACCATGAAAAGGCTGACTTGTTCCATCGCTGCATAAAAAACGTACGTGTTACATTTACATGCATGTCAATTTTTGTAATCAGGCTAAAAGTATTTTTCAATTCCAAAGGATGATGGTAATGGTAGTAAATTCTAGACTCTAGACTTACTCGACGAACTAAGAAGTTCCTTGATGTGGGGGTACTCATCGTGGCCTTCCAGACCCTCCAGGATTTTATCTCTTTGCGTTGAGACCAAAACGACAGCGAAACCGAGGAGTATTAGGAATATGATGGATAGCACCTTCAAAAAAGGAGAGATTAAATCGGCTTCATTTTAAAAAAGTTTTTTCATTCCTAGACTAGACTTCATACGCGCTCACATGGCATATGTCGTGTCAAAGTCAATCTTTATTCTTTACATGAAACTGCGACTTGCCACTGCATTAGCTATGTAAGGGTAGGAAGGTTATGATTTTAAAAGTTACCATTTCAATGACGGCTATCACCTTAGCCTGTATCTGGTAGCAGGATGACATCTTTCAGACTTTTAGCTCCCTCGAGTCAAGAAAACTTATCAAACTTTCCAAAATAATTTTTCGAATGAACTTTAGAAAATTACATTGTTCGCATGAAACAATGCATGAAAACACTTTCTTTCCTTGAATACATATAATAATAATTATTACTATTTATTACGTAATCATACTCCTTTTAATTAGCACCGCACTTCATTTTCAGGAGAATAACACGAGATTAATGCACTGGCACTGAAAAACTGCGAGTCTTTTCTGACATAAATGACAAGGTTCATTCACTACTATTTAGGACATAACGAGTCACATCACAAGTCGCAGTTTGAAAAGCCGAGAACAAAACTTGAGACGCACTTTTGAAGCCGTATATTATGTACTTAGTAATTAAGCATTCCTAGATGATGATAATGATGATGATGAACTGAAGTGATGAAAGTGATTAAAGCTTTTGGCTTTTAATCTGTGTCCTCGGCCAGCGAGAATAAGTAATAGTTGGTAATAATAGTAATAGTTGTCCTCGGCTAATCTATAAAGTCAAAGGAGAGAATTAAAATAAAATGCATGAGTACTAGATGAGTATGGGAATGAATCAAGGCAAGACCACAAAAAAATCTCCACCAAGAACATTAAACACATCCGACCAACCACTTAGCTCGCCTACACGCTTCTAATTCTAAACTTTGATGATCAACAACGAACGAGCTGGAGTTGATGAACATGAACACGAGCAACAAGCTCTAAGCCTGGAGAAGCATTGCATTTGAGCTAGAAGCAAGTAACCAGCTTCATTCAAAACAGATTATCATCTTTCCTCTCCCATCACCATCACTATATCGCATCACACAACTAGAAAATAGAGTGGCACAGGCCAAGCCAAGCCAGGCCAAGTCAGGACCAGGAGCATCATCAAAAACATCAAACTTTTATCATGGAATTTGAAGAACTTGATCTTACACAGATTCTCCTTCAAATGCTGCCTCACAATTCATTTCATTTAAGTACATAGATGAATGTAAATTAGGATTTACCACGGCTGATCTGATGGGATAATATTATGTTTATGCAACTACTACAACTCCGTCATCGTCATGTGTTCTCATAATACGCGTATTTCTAGAGTCAAGTCAAGTGCTCAAGGAAAGTCAAGTTTTTTAAAAGACATCCCGAGTTACATAATCGTCAACACCAAAACACTTTCTGAAAATATTTTTCCTGAGAAGATTATAAAAACAAGTTGGAAGGAAACTGAGAAGCTCTTAAATATATTAGACTAGCCTACATCCTTTCTTCTCTCTTTTAAACAAATTGTAAGCTCTGCTTCTTCTTCTCGTTTCATTGTTACATTTGATGTAAATGGTCCTTCACTTCACGCGGAGTAAATTATCTTTAAAGTAATACGCTTTATATTCTTTCCCATCACGAAGTAAAGCACTTTATCTTACTCAAAACTAGAAACCCGCGAGAAAGAGAGGGCTAACAATTTTCGGTAAAATATGCCTTCCAAAATGATCAAAGCAAGCGGGAGAAGTAGAGAAAGAATGAGAATTTCTATTTTCGTAGCATTTTTTTTCTTCGCCTCCCTCCGTCCTCCATGGTCATACTCATTCATACTGCTAAAGAAAATTTTCCATTGTCAATATCCCTTAACAATGGCGATGCAAATGAGACGCGGAGAGAGTTTTGAGTCTAGAATAGCTTCGCTAGAAAGAAGACAAGGGCAAATAAGATTTTAGTTTGTGAAGGGAAAATGAATCTAATATTTTTATGCTATGCCAAGCCATGCCACGCCACGGCACATTTCAAAGTGTTTCCTGCTCCACTAAACCTGTCTTTTGTATTCCACATCAAAATTCTTTTGGTGTTTTTAGGTGCTAGCTAATATCAATATCACGACAATGACTATGACTGTAGAAGAATAATATTCTGACGGCTCACTCCATTTAATTTAATCTAAGCTAAGGTACATGCATCATGCATCCATATAGTCGAATCAAGTTGAGTTGAAGCCAGGGCCAGGAGGAAGTTTTAAGATATCATGGAAAACCGCAGATGAGATGAAAGATGAGTAGGGATAGGATGCTGAGTGCTGTAGCTCTAGCTGTACTAAACAAACTTACTAGAGTCGACGACGGAGGAACTGAATTTAATTTTTAGTGAAGGTGTATGAAATGAGGCATAAAAAGTTACAACACGAACACGTTTACATTAAACATATGAAACCTTTCCTGTTCAGCGAATAATTCTAATCTATGTGTGCCGATCCACGTGAAGAAGAAGGCGAAAACAATGTTTCATGCAAACGTAACAACAGGTTATTGGAATGTGCCAAGCAAAAAAATATATTATGTGAAAAAAATGTTAGCACCACCAACTGAGCTTGCAGCCTTGGCTTNATCTATGTGTGCCGATCCACGTGAAGAAGAAGGCGAAAACAATGTTTCATGCAAACGTAACAACAGGTTATTGGAATGTGCCATGCAAAAAAAATATATGTGAAAAAAAATGTTAGCACCACCAACTGAGCTAGCAGCCTTGGCTTGCCAAAAGCCAAGAAAACAAATACTGTAACAAGAATTCTTCTTTTTTGCTATGCTATAAAGAAACGTGCTCAAAAGGTGAAACTGAGGCTAGTTCGGTTGAGTTAAAGATGAAACATGGCGTTTTTATGATAATTTCGTTGGATTAAAGTCGCTATATTGCAATATACAATTTTCTCTTTGTTTTATGATGCGAGATGAGAAAGGTGAATGCGCATACATGCATACATACGTGCATATTGCATACGGGAGAAAGGATTTTCCTATTTGGAAGAGCGCCTTGCTTCGTGGCGAATATTTTTATCCTAGATAATTTGATGACGCTACAGAAGCTGACGCTCGATCTCGATTCCGAGCAAAGTACAACAAAACAGTCTGGTCTGAAGCCCTTGTCTTCAAAACATGGAAGGAATAATATGCAAGCAAGGCGGTAATAATATAAAATTGAAACCTGCTGAGATAACCGAAATTTCTAGAAAACAGAAAACAATTTGCGTTAAATTTTTAATTACATATTATGCATCTGATGAAACGGAAGCCTAGCACAAGTTAATTGAATTGAATTCTCCTGTGGTAATGACTTTCTACTTCCAGTGATTCCTTATACCTACTTAAATGAAGTTGAAAGTCGAAAGTTCTGTAGTCTTCCGAATCCGCAAGCTGAGCAAAGCAAAGCTAATGCTAAAATGCATATTGTATGTGATTTGATGACTGTAACTTAGGCAGTTTTTTGCATGATCAGCAGCAACAGATGTGCTTTTTTTCATCTACAATCTCAGAGTCTAATTTCCGCCTCGGCCTCTGATCGGGTCTGGTTTGGGCTTTGACTTCACATTTTACTGCATTTTACTCACCTTTCCAAGTCATAAAAGCAAAGCCGAACAAATAACTTCTCCGGATAACGAAACTTGATAAGGGAACATCTAACGAGTGAGTTTTGCTTTGGCTTGACTCTGGCTTCCTGAAACCCCAACCTAAATTGGAATTGTTTTTGTCTAGCGTAGACTTCTAATTCGTAGTAGCAATGTAGCCTTTTGCATTAGTATTCAGTTACTGAGCAGGCAACCTACAGAGTAGAAGTAGAAGACCAGATTTTGTGATTCCACAGCTATCCGTGATAATGATAATAATTACAGCACAGTGCCTTATACTATGCTTTACTTTGGACACCCATTTCACTCGAAATCATGAACATCAAAACTCTAATTTCTCGGAAAAGTCTTTTCCTGGTATACCTTAATAGCTGAATACGGTACTTGTCTTGTAAACACTAATCTTATTACTTTCATATAAAAAAATTCTACCTGATACGATCAAAAAATGTAGATCAATTTTCTTTGACATTCATCCCTTCATATTACACGCATCCTATTAATTTTATTTCCCAAAAATAAGAACTATGCATATTAAAATTGATGGACTAACTTTGTTATTTGCTTTTTTGTCAGAATGTAAATATAGAAAATTATGATGCGCAATAATTTATTTGACATCAATCCTCAATATACTCAAGGAGATTACAATTTTCAAAAATGGATTACATACATGAAACTACATTTTTGTAGCGAAAGCCATGAGACTATTTTTTCAGGGAAATGGGTAAACGGAGAAAGCACTATTTTAATGCATATACAGCATGACGTTCTCACTTGCTTGTTATCGGATTTCTAGTTCCATGAAGTCATCCATTATTTTCACTCCTACAAGCGCCAAGAAAGGGCTCATCACGGCGTGACTAATTCTGGGTGAAAGCAGTATACTACACGGATGTCAATCAGGACTTACACTCTATAGGCGCGAGAAATGATAATTATAATGACCAAGCTCAAAGATACGTGCCAAAACCAAACCAGCAAAACAATTGAGGAGTTTGAGTGGAGTTGAGTAAGTAATTATAGTGACGCACAAAAATACTTGCCTGTTTGAACTATTGTACAACCTTGGAAGCAAAGCAGAGCAGAGTAGTTTTTGTAGAGCACTACTCCATTAACGTAATAAATTGTTCCGCAGCAGCTCCAATCCAATGTCAAAATCTTTCCAGGGAATAATAATAATTTTATAATGTTTCCGATAATATGTAATTACATTGCACGCTCAATTCCTGAGGGAAGACAAACTCTCGAGGACCTCACCACCACTACGACCACGACACAAGTACGAGCTAGCACATTAAATAACTTTTTATGTAATTGTTATATAAAAATAACGGATACAGATATGTAGATAGTAAAAATGGAAACTTTTATTACTTTACTCCTCAGAGAGGAACTTCGGTTCGCTGGAGGAAGAACAAGCAAGCCATGTAGTCATTTCTTTCCGATATCCTGGCACGGAATAACAAAAACATTTCAATGATTCCCCCTTTTTTACCCCGGTGTAGTCGTAGTCTTTTCCTTGGCTTTGGTTTGGCTATATTGCATGGGGAGAAACATGTTCAGGCGAAATACTTTAGCTTATATGAAAAAATATCATGTCCAGTGGAATGGAAGCCTAAAAGCATTTATTTTCGAGTTGGAGAATGATGTTTGTAGGAACTAGTTTAAATATGAAATGAAGCTTTCATACGGATTCTTCATGTAAAAGTAATGCATTTACTTGAAATCGCTACAACGCACAACACTTTCGTCTCAACACAACTACGACTACGGAATCATGACTATGAATTGTAGTAAGTGCTGAAGACGTACATGAGTGGAATCGGAATTTAAATAAACAATAATTATATGCTTGCTCATTTATCTATTGCATATTTGCATATTTACATGGATTTGATGGAAAGTCTGCAAAGATATTATTTTCCCTCTCTGAACAGTTTACATCATTTTGTTTTTGTGTGATCTTTTTTTCACGATCATGATCATTCATGAAAATACTTCAATAAGTGCCCTTTACACGGAATGTAATAAATCCGCTTTCTGGAATTTTCAAAGTGAAAGCGGAAAAGAAAGGCTATTAACGAAACGAGTGAGAAAAGGAAAGCGAGGCTTTGATCGTCAGTTTTAAATAAAAACAACCATTCCATAAGTAGGTATGTACATTGTTATCTTCTTTTCAAACGGAAAGAAGGAGCTGGAAACCCTCTCTAAGCTTTCCCTTTTCAAGAGCTCGTGTAGAAAACAAGAATTTGGGTAAAAAAGAAGGTCCTGTTCTAGCCTACGGAAAAAAATCTATTTCAAAGGAAGGAGTAAGCTTGAAGTTTAAATTGGAAAAGGGAAGGAAGATGTGTCGAGAAATAAGAAGAGAATGACAGATTCAGCTTAGAAGTAGTGTACAAGCACGAGTTGAAAGGCTTTTTTGGGCTTCTCCAAATTAGGAATTTAGTTCCTGCTACATTTTTAAACAAACGACAAATCCATCGCTCAAAGTAAAAAATGCAATGTTGTATTATGTAGCAAAGAGAATAGAAACAAAATAAGTACCCCTTTGGGTGTGAAAGTTTTTGAAGGGTAAACTTTTACCGAGTATGTACCTATGTATCCCATCCGGAATGACAAATCCATCGCTCAAAGTAAAAATGCAATCTTGTATTATGTAGCAAAGAGAATAGAAACAAAATAAGTACCCCTTTGGGTGTGAAAGTTTTTGAAGGGTAAACTTTTACCGAGTATGTACCTATGTATCCCATCCGGAATAAGAGGCTTGATCAGTACAATCAGCAGCAGTGGCAGTAGCAATAAATTGAAAAAAGGCTGCCTTCCAGTCCCAGTCCAGTGACAGACGGGGGCTCATGAAAGTTACATAAAGAGCTTGGATTGACGTCGACAAAGCACGCAATAAAATTAATTATGTAGCATAATACATATATGCCACGTCCTTTCATCTCTTTTCCTTTAATATTGTTCGTTAGATCATTACAAATAGGTAAATTCCTTATAGATTTATTTAATTTATTACAAATAGTACTAAATACACAAAGTCCCTGAAAAAAGCTCCTATTTACATCTAAAATAGATGATGACGATGACAGGTAGACATGCACTATGAACTTGACTTTTTTTGCTAAGCCTTCATATTTTGTAGAAAGGCACGTGAATATCCTTATATCCGACACGATGGCTGATTGATTCAATCCTGAGCTCCTCAATAAAGCCGGAGACAACCCAGAGGCAGAGCCCTCCCAGCATGTAGGACATAAATCCACACACGAGGATATTCACCGGCTCGACAGCGCTGCAGACCGAGTAAGCGTAGATGGGAATCCATAGTAAGTAAGTTGTAATTGTGACAAAGAACCATGTCCTCACTTTGAAGAGATTTCTCTACAGACAAACAACAGAACAGACAAGGGAAACGATAATATGTCAGCAGAAAAGAAAAGCAGAGGAAAAAAGTAGGAAAAAATTTGTAAGCGAGGGCGAGGGTGGATAGGAAGGAAAAAGTGAACGATAAAAACAATTTGTAGGGGCTCTGCCCATGGCCCATGTAAACAGGGGAAATCATGTTCATTCAGTGCATGCATATGTATTGGTATACAGGTATATTTTTTGTCTCCTGTGGTTTAATTTTTCATGTAGTTGTAGTCCTCCTCCCAGACACACAATATTTTATAGTTGATCAAGCATAAATAATTTAATGATGGGGTCATAGCCACCACCACCACCAGGAAATCAAATACGTACCTCTTGCGCCCCTTGTAACAGGATAATGCTGACAATAAATCCGGATATGAAGTTAAGTAAGCTCCATAGGAGGAAACAGGTGCGGATGGGATCTGAGAAAATACGTAATGAAATAAAATACTTAGGCATGTTCTTCGAGAAACATATCGATTCATGTTTTTTTCTTGCTTGTAAAAAAGCAATCAGAGTTGTACTTGTAATGCCCAAAAATTGAATGAGATCATCTTTCTCGCTCCATTCCTCCTCCTCTGGTAGGTTGGCTGTGGTGGTGGCAGTGGTTGCATTTACTTCACTTGAATCCGATGTAAAGAGAAATTCACTGTCTGCTGAGGAAGTGAGGTTACCGAGAATTGTATCCGGTATTTCATCATAAGACTTCCTCAGTAACGCGAGATCGCGTCGGGTCTCGAGTATCAAACCTAATAGGGCGGTTGCGCTAATAAGAAATCCATGAATTGCCTGCAAGGAACAAATATAAAGGATCAGCAATAGCATGGCACGATCTCAATCTCCTCAACTGAAACGCTCGATAAAAATGTATTTCATAGAGATGAACAAAGATAAAATGAGTCACTGTTCACCACGCATCTTTAAACCCTCTCAAACGTTTGCTTTGAAAGCGTCTTTGTCTTGACTTGAGTGTCATTGCATATTGCATTGCATGCTCTTCAGAAGAGATGAGTGATTCACCTGTCAAAATTGATATTTTACATCGTAAACATAAACATGTAGTGCCCCTTCAGCCTTCCACTGTGACTGTGAAATGTTGCCTCTCAAGCGCGTGGGTGTCTTTTTAGGGACGCTTGGAGTTTGGAGTATATGTATTTTTTCTGAGTTTTTTGCAAATCATGATCTGCTGATCTATCTAGTAGGACCATGAACGGATTGGATTGGAATGGACCTTTTGTGTAGCCTATTTAGAAGAATTATTTGCATTATTGAGCACTAGCCAAATACTTTATTGGACGCTGCCAGCATACAAATGAAATCATCAATGTGATTTATTGACAAAGGATTATGATTTGCACCTTCCCTCGAGTGCCATTTTATTTGATTATTTTCTAATGATTTATGACTTCCATTTTTAAAAATACTGAATTGGAATAAAGAAGCGAAAAAAATTTGTTCATGAATGACATCTTTTGTGCCAAAGTTTGAACGTTCTCAATGCAATGGGAAAAGGCTAATTTCTTATTAGTTTTGATCCTTATCGCCGTTTTGTCTTATGCAAATCGCAATGGATTTTTAATTTGAAATGATGTCGTCGTTGACTATGCGTGTCTTAAGTTGTGCAAGGTGTCATAACAAGACGAATTGTTCTTCACCTTAGCTCGATAGTAATGAGATGCCATGCATGATGATGCACCAAAATTGGGCACCCACATCTCCAAAAATGAGCATGGCCATGTGCAGTGCATCACGCATATTTTATGCCTAGGTCATTAAAGAAGATCAAATCGTATCACGTCCAATATTTAAGAGTCCACCTAACCTAATCCCTGCATATATCAGTCACTCATCAAGACCATAAATAAGAAGTAAAAGGTTAAGTCAAGTGTTGTTTCAGAGCATTGCATTATAGATTGCAGACACCAGACAAAATACAACGTGCTGAATTTTTGAAGGATTTTTACGAAAAAATTGAGCATGGCATGGCATATCAAAAACATACTATGGTACCAACTCCAACCAATGTCAATATTACTACTAGTACTTCCGACATTACCTAAAATACAAAAATGGGGAAAATACATAGTCGTATAGTTTTATTGATCATTAATCATTATCAACTTGATGATATCGATCCAGATAAAAAATATTTATAAGGAATTAATAGCAAAGAGATGAGATTAGCTTACGATTCCGCAATACGCTATTATTTTGGTGATCGTTTGAGAACTGTAGCCACAAGGAAGCTCGATACACATTTTTAGGCAGTTTTGTAGAGAGGAAGTCTCGTTTTATTTTTTAAAATGCTTCCCGGAGGAAATAAATATTCACATGTCACTTGCTGGAACTGAAGTACCCGACATTTCCTGTTCCCTACTATGTATAGTATGCTAAATACAAGTTAAAAAATATTTCACGTACTGAAAACTTTTCACTTTCGTTTCGGCAAGCCACACTTTTCTGATGATCAAACAAAAGTTGAGCTTCGTCAATAAGCAATGTAGGTAGGCTAATTTAAATAATTTCGCACAAAATGTTCCGCAAAATTTCCCTCCGGCTTCCTCGAGCTCGAGCCACTCAAAAGCTTAGGTACATATATTGATCCACATGGGTTTAAGGTAAACTATTCACCGACAAATTCCTTTCTGAAGAGTTCAAACTAAAACATTTCACGCAGATGTTCTTTGTCTTCTTTCTTCTTGGCTATGCGCCTACAAAATTTTCATGAGCACTAGTACATACGTACTTGGTCCGTCCACAGCGGAAGAAGGATTGACTTGACGATTCCTCTCCACTCTACACTCGGACCTACTACAACTCTTTTTGAGTTCATCATCACTGAACTCGCAAATAAAAATATATATTTGTATATCTCAAACCATTTTTACTAGCTTATCTTATGCTAGGTAAGCATGCGTGAGTCTCTATTTTATGCCCATTGCAACTGCAAGTAAAAACGACCATTAACGTCATCCTTCCCATTCATTACCAATGTACTATGCCACCACCATGAGCGTCGCGTCGTCGTTGTCGTCAACTTTAAAAGGATTTTCTTCTAGGGCCTTTTAAAATCCCATCCAATCCAGCCCTTCCTTCTTAAAAATTCCAAAAAATATATATGGGACACTAACTTAATTTCCCTTACGCAACATCTACCTAACCAATCTAACTCTAACCTAACAGATATTATTTTTTAGCATCTTCATAAAAAATACTCTTAGGGATTATTACTGCCAAATATATAATCATAAATGCATAAGTAATGACGTGATAGCCATAATATACCATCAGAGGCAATACATTTTTAACGACTAGTACTCTTTGTTGCCTTTGGGAAGATTCTTGTTTCGTGAACCTATCATTACACTGTCATTTCACTTTGCGAAAAAACTCCATATCCAAAACAATACACTGATGTTGATGTTCCTCCTCTTCTTTGTTTATCGTTTCTTTTCCAACAAAAAAATCTTTTTACGAGTTCTCCGCTCCCAAAAAATATTCTACAACAGAACGACTACTCCAAGAACCGAGAGAGACTAGCATGCAGAATCTGAATATTATGGAGTATAGGTACAGAACACAACGCTAAGATGAAGTAACGCTGTCAATTGAAGCCATGCAAAGCAAAGCCACGATCAAGCAAGACAAAACGAAGACCATGTAACGTTTCAAATCTTTGAAATCATGCGTGTGGGCGTTTATTGCCAAAAACAACTGTGTTTATCTTTTTTGCTACTTTTTGCTAGTGTTTTAGTAGATGAGTGAGGTGGATAGTGGATAGGATGATGATACTGCACCTTTGCTTGTCTTTGTTCATTGAGCAGAAATTAGAAGACGACTTGATCCAAAAAAAAGAAAAAAAATTTACCTCCTTGACTTCTCTTGAGGTGAGCTCGAGCTGAGAGTTTCTTTCTTGAGTTGCGTTTTGCGTTTCAGTAAATGACTAGATTTGAGGAAATGTGATTTAAATTGAATGTTTATCTCACCGTTTTAAAGTATCCGTATTCATGCATTTTAAAGAATCAGGTTTGGAGCGATATTATTTTTGGTGAGAAGCCAATCAAGTAAGTATTTTGCACGCTCTCAACCTCGGTGAGACAAATCGTCTGTCTTTCCTCGCCCCGTCCCAATCCAATCCCAACAAGACCAAAGTCAGTTGCCTCTGCAGTCTGAGTCTCTGAAGAGGTAAAGCCAAAGTGTAAATTACTGTAAACGCGAGAACATGAATGAAACAGTAGGCAGCGCAGTGACAGCAGTTGGGTGCATTTTCAGTTTTATGGACGCGGAAACGAGAATTGTAATAAATTAGTGCAATATTTTTAGAAAGCATTTTAGTAGGTATACATACGTGCGCCGACTTGACTGGGGTAACGTGCTTTCGACAGAAGAGAGTAAGGACCTAACAAGAATGCAAGTATGGAGTATGGAGCATGGACTGCATCGCATCACTTCTAAAGTGGGTTACTCTTGCCAAGCAGTAAAAAGTAAATTGAATATTGATGACTCTCTCTCTCTCTCTCTCTTCCCAAGTAAAAATAAGTTATATTTACATAGTTATAAATATTTCGCAAAGAAGTTCTTAAAAGTCCTACGGATATTTCTGAAAATGAGAGTAAAAATGAGAGTTTTATTACGCTTCGGTAATTGATTTTCCATTTGGATTTGGGCTGAAGTAGAGCCACCTTCGCAAAAGCTTCTAAATTGACAGGATATGTCAAATAGAGTAAAATATGAAGTCAATTATTTTGAAATTAACATGACCAATGGCTACTTCCCCCCTTACGTGGTCACTGGTCAGGACAGGAGTTAAAGTCGTGAGGGCACACTTGACTTCGGGCAATGAAGAAGAAATCAGACGGGGAAAAGTTTTTTTTATCAATGCATTAATGCATACCCAAAAATAGCAAAGGATGATGACGTAGGTTGCACCTGTCCCAGCATTTCCTTAAAAAATTAATTTTGCGATACTTTTTGTACCACAAAACCGTTTTATGCTTGTCAAAAATAAATCACGTGTAAGTAAGTAAGTACATCAACTTCGCAATTCATGAATTCAATTTTCTCGAGGTGGCAAAGTAACTGAGTGAGTCTTTTGTACCCCAAATTGTGGTACAAATAAGCCACAAGAATGCAATATAAAATAATATATTATGGACAAAAGAAGATTGTGTCACACAGTCACAATCTCAAATTGCAATCACCATCAAGATTTTTTCTATTGGCAAAGGACCGGTTTTAAATGAACATTTTTATACTGAAACGAGTTTTTTCATTTCGCACAATAATAATTTAAAATTAAAATTATGATAATGCAAGCTATTGTTTACCAAACCATATACATAAGAAGTAATTTCCCTATTTGGAAGTGCATTTTCTGACCAGAACCCATATCTCAGTCCATATTAAAAAGCTACCATTTATTTCAATCGTAAATCTATTCTAGACAATCGAAGGCTTAAAATGGAATTTGATTTCTCAGAACTCAAAGCATGGTCAAATCCTCCACGATCTTCTCGAAAATATTTCTCTAAGAAATCTCGCATCAGTCGCACCAGGACAGAGGAAAGGAATGAGCTCGATATTCCTGCGAAATCCAAACAAAAACAAGGGAAAGCATGACCTTCAAAGCAATATATATTTTTCTTCCAGGGCTTTCTAAACAAACAATATTTGTAAATATTTTACAGTTGATCACAAGCCCCCTTAAAACACTTCCACCATTTATTATCATCCTCCATGGAAGTGTGTGGAAGGTGGGGATTCCTGTTTATGAATTCGTATTCAATGTCACTCCCTGCCTGTTTGATCACATCCTGTATCATTTTCTCAGCTTTCTCCTCTGTCCATCCGTTTGGGGTGACGCGGATATCAACAACGGCTGTGATCTCTGAAGGAATTGTGTTTGGTAGCTTTCCTCCCTGTTTGAAGTGGAAAAATATTTTGTAATACGATACGATTAAAAAATCAAACTATGTTTTTGTTTTGAAAAGGCTGATCAGAGGAGAAAGAACATGATGTTACATTAATCATGGTCATATTGAGAGTTGTGACAAGGCCAAGGTCAATACCCCGCAGCTCTTCCTTCAACTTCCTTCTCTCTGTCTCCCGGACTTCTGTAAATCCTTCCATCAATTTATGGAGCTTCTCCGTCGCCGTATTTTCCACGAAATTCAGAGCGTGTCCAGTGTTGCCCCTGATGGTCAACTTTATTTCTGCATCATCAAAATCAAGAAATAAACTACTAAATACTTTTAGTAATTGAGACATTCACTTCGTTTCGCTCTAGGGAAAATAAAACTTATTTTTTAGCAATACGCCATAAAGCTCGTTCCCCATAGCTCAGGAGAAAGGCATCCGTTTGGCTGGGCCCAGCCTCGTCCAACTCAAATCCCACGTTGAGTTTTCGGAATTCCTCAGTCTCCACAAATTTTGCCATTCCATTCGTTCCGCCAATTTCCTCGTCTTTTCATGAGGAGATTCCGGTATAAAAAAAATTCTCGAGCAAAAATCTCAAACAAAAATTTTTTCCCTGTACATACTTTACACGAAAAAACGCTCACCTGGAACGAATGTAATGTGTACGGTGCGCTTTGGAATGAAGCCTTTCTCTTTCAGTCTCCTAACAGCTTCCACATGTTGCACACCAACACTCTTC
>JAHZNI010001703.1:0-10943 GCA_027744415.1 Seira ritae | reverse complement strand
TTCAAAAATTCTTCAAACCCAAACTTATTCCTCATAAAATCTATGTCCCTCCTGCCACACCCCCACTACTCGTGCTACAACAATTATATATTTCCCTTTTCAAAACATATTAAACCGGAAGGAAGTGTGGTCTAAAAAATTCTAAAAACTCATAACAGTGTGGAATAAATATATTTCAAAAAGCTAAAAAGCTATCAATCAATTTCAACATATATATTTATTCAACATCTCAGCCATTAACAAATACTTAATTTATTTACATCAAGTATGGTTAGCAATTTTTTAATGACCTAAAAGTCACACCCGAGCGATCCTAAAGGCGAATAGCTAATTAAATGCAAAATAAAAACAAGCTCTAGGAGAGCTTCGATCAAAAAGCTACTACCACACAAAATCTATAACCTCTCATACAAATTCATTTTGATCATAACTCATCAAAGCGAATCGGGATTACGCAAAATAAAAAACATATTAACTACACACACTACGTAATAAAATCTACCATTAAAAACTACATTTTAATTCTGCATAAAAATAGCCGTGTCTTTATTGCGACATCGATTCTATATTAGAGTGGCTTATTGAAAATTGTGTACTGTTCTGTATTATTATTGGAAAATATGTAATTTTTTAATACAAAGTTAAAATATTAAGTTGTACTGAGAAAACGTCCTAGAATAGGTGCACCTTCTAAGTTGATAAATTGTAAAATATTGTGTATTTACTGCTCAGCCTTTTTAATCACTAAAGCATAGTTGTTAATTAAAATTGGGCCAAGTATTTAATCGCGATGATGCAATGAATATCAATTTAAAAAATCTAAAATGCCGTTACAAAACAACTTTGATGCTTAAAATAAGCCTTGTATTTTATGATGTGCTTCCTCATTTAACAAGTACAATCCCGCGCGCCTCGATGCCTTATTATCTAAAATAAGCTTCGCTTTTTATCATGAGAAAAAAGAAGGCAAAACAATGTGTCAATTTAAAAAATAAGAAAACTATGTTTCAAACACTTTTTCAAAAAATTTTCGAAACAATCGAACATCCAATTCACACGTACTTTTCTCCCACGGTCTACAATAATCACTTTCAATTTTCAAATGCTCTCATTATTGAGGTCAGAACAATCGAAAAAGAGATTGTGCTGTGGACGTGGACGAAAGCATGAAGAAGTGACCATATTTTTTTCTTATGTAACCCACACGTTCAAAAAAATAATAAGGTCGCTTGACATTCAAATGCAACCTTCGAAAACTCAATGCATCAAAAACAACTTCGAAATAAATAAAAGACGCTTGTGATCCAATTCAAGAAAGTGTATGCTAATTAGTTATCTCTATTTTGTGTACGGTATATTTGGTCAAAATAGCAATACATGATCCATAAAACAACTCTATTATATATATACTGACCATAATAATAAAAATAGTTATTTTTTCAATGATTGAATCTGATCGAAAAAATTGAATGCTCTTGTGTTGTTGCATAAGCATTTATACTGCATCTGCGATAGTCATTTTCATTTTTGGTTAAAAGTGCCTTTTCCGAAATGAATAAACAAGGACAAGGTTACGCTGTACACATCTCGTATGTAATTGTTGTGTGGTTTTCAATGCAACTTCTTTTTTCTTCTTAACGCTCCAACGAGAAGGAAAATTTTATATCGTGATTGTTGCAATACTGTATCTACCTGTAATATTCAATCAGCCAGTTTCATAGCATGATGCATAGCACATTTCAGCGTCTTTGATTAAGCAGACACTCGTAGTCTTATAGATTGATTGAATATATGTATAATTTGAATTTTACTTCCTAGATTTTAAACTGGGTTCTGGCTGTATTTTTCCAACGCGGAAATAAAACTAGATTTTTTCTCTCTCGACTGCTATTTTAATTTTTCAAACATGAGTTATTATGTATTTATAAATAATATTTAAAATGTTTAATTGATTTTTTAAAATATTGTTTTTCGAAAGTCATTAAACTTTTTTGAAATCAATATTTTGTAACGCCGGAATTACAGGTAGATTTTAGATGATAATCAAACCTGTTTGAATTTCGTTTAAATATTTACATTTTTCAAACATTTGAATTTTACTGCTGAATGTGTGATTTTATCAGTCAAAATGAAGTGTACTCAGACAAGTACGCTACGCTACATTGTATGCATATTATATGCCCAGTAATAATGTTTCAAGCTAAAAGGTTTGATTTGAAAATCCTTATCACCTCCTGCTACTGGTCTTATCATAAAATCATTTTTGATCAAACATAAATCGTACTTAACTTGAGTCATTGCATAATTATTTTATAAATTTTTTGGACTGAATTCAAACCAAATGAACCATTTCAAACTGAAAGGCAGCGCCTTATAATTCTCTCAAGGCAAAACTTAAATACGGAAGCATTAATTGGGTTTCTCGATTTCCGTTCGATTTTTACAACTTCTAAATATACGATTTCGCTTCCGCACTGTTATAAAATCATTAAGCTGTGTATGCATTATCAGAAGAGAATTTAACCTATGCGCAGTATTATTTGCTTCTTTAAATCGAAAAACATCTCCTACGAGCGTCATCCGCACGAGACACATTAAAAAAACAAAAGGTCGTTAAAACATTTTAGATATACGCAATTTCGAATCATCATAAAAGAAATGATTAGAGAGAGAGACATGACGCAATCCAACCCTGAATTGAACAAGGATAAAGGAGATTTTTTTTTCTTTTCAAAAAATCTCATTTCAAAACCTATCCCTGTCTCTCTTCATATATGGGTCAGCAGGTGAGGAGTCTCTCCTGATCGAATCGTTCATATATTTCAAAAAATATAATCACATTATGCTAATATGCACTACACACACTACATGGTTGTAGTAAAGATTCTTAATATTTCATGATCAAAAAACCTACTCGCCTTGAAAAAAATTCTTCGATTAAATTGCGCTTGATATTTTTCAAGTGGTATGGTTGGTGGTTGTGGTGGTGGTTACTACATGGTTGTAGTAAAGATTCTTAATATTTCATGATCAAAAAACCTACTCGCCTTGAAAAAAATTCTTCGATTAAATTGCGCTTGATATTTTTCAAGTGGTATGGTGGTGGTGGTGGTTATTACGAGCACCTTGAAAAACCTAACCAACCACCAGAAATCGATTTGCAAGATGTTAGTAACATTCTAAACGGCATACGTACAGAAAAAATGTCGCGCGCATCATAGAAGGACTCTCTTTCTATATCCCTTTCAATAAAGTTGGTCGCCTTCGCCTTGGCTCTTCATGAAGGATCTTTTCTAAACGCTTCTTGGTAGTACAGATGAAAAATTTTTGTTAATCAAATCCACGAAATATTATATATCATTCTTTTCAAATGTGTGTTCTTCAGTTCATTCCTAGTAATTGCATCATGGTGCTGAAAAAATTTCGACGTAAAATGATTCATTTCCACATATTATGCATACCATACATATATAGCGTATTTTTACCCAGTAAATAAGATAAGGACGGAGAACACGTCATGTGTATATTTCTTTGAAAAATTATTTTGAAATACTTGGAGCTCTGCTGCTGGATATATACGTGTTTTTCTGCATGCACTTGTGTGTTTCAAACATGCTTCTTTTCCACTATATTTTTTTTGTCCAGCTTAGTCCACACACTACTGTAGCAATATACTCATTTCGATAAAAGTTTCGAAACCCCTCTTCTTCTTTTTATGCAATGCGTGCTGTGTTAATTTCCAATTTTTTTGCATCTGCTCGTTTTCCCTTTTTCCAGACTATCGATGCAGCAACAAAACGTGTGGTTTTTTCCTCTCTCTTACTTCTTCTGTGGTAAAACAAGAAATACATGATCGCATGATGATGATGATGATCATGATGATTTTAATATCCAAGTTCAATTAAAATACTTGATGCTAATTAATATATTATGTGCACAATATAATATGCATAGGGGAATCTTTTGAAATATGCATAGTAAATACACACTTGACTTTTTTCGATGATGATGATGCTGAACTGACTGACGTCACGTTGAAAAGTCCAGCTACTACAAGAATACACGCCCAAAAACATAATACATTTTTCAAATGTAATTTTTCAAAACGAAACCTTACAATAAAAGGCCAGAAAAGGGATTAAGAAGCCTATGCAATGCTTTTGACGAGAAAAAAGGTGTGTGTTTGTCTGCTGCAGAATAGCATGCATTCGTAATAGTAGTCAACCTAGGCAAAGCCACCCGATATCGAGGACATATTTTTGAAGAAAAAAAGTGAAAGGTTCTTTCGAAAATCGTAACCTTGTCCATTTTTTCAAAGCCTAAAATATAATATTTCAAAAAAGAAGAAGTGGACGTGGACATTAATGAACACGCATGTTATAATGATCTGATGATGTGCCATAGTGCTAGCACAAAAACCACAAGAAGAAGAAGGGCCGAGAGAGATAAGCAGACCTATAATGTCCACCACTACTACTTCTTCTACTAGAACAGAATAATAATTTTATATTTTCGAAAAATGAGAGCAAAGTACATGCGAGTGTATTATATTTATCCAGGTTTGGGTCTTGATCTCTCATGCATTTTCAAAATTGATACCTGCTGGTGCTGTGCGTTTATCGTTTTGCATGCAGACAAATATTTTATGATGATGAAAAAAGGGGACATCTGCGTAAGCTTTTTTCAAGAAGAAAAATGAAATGAGAGCATGCAATACAACATCAATATCAACTATTTTTTGAAAGCATCTGCATCTCTGAAAAGGTCCTGCTACAACTTTATGGACTATGTGGACAGCACCCTTTCTTTTTTGTCTGATTCTCCTTGTAGCCTTTAACGGTACAAGCTATGGTCATTTCAATATTGATGATGTGGGCACTTATTCAATCAAATCAACGCATGACATTCAAAAAATACATAATAATCTTGACTATATCCATAATACTACTACGACTACAACACAACCAATTTTTAATTTTTCAAGGTGGCCTGGTTCGATCAAATCGAATAAACGAGATGCTATACCATACTTACTATATCCACGACGATGATGATGATCATAGCAGCATTTATTTCGAAAAAATATTCCAAGAGTGAAATATTCAAATAAAATATACCTTCCAATGCTTTTGAAAAATCGTTTTGAAAAAGCAAGTCCAAAAATAAAAGATACGACGATAGTAGATATAAGGAAAAAAAGTAGTAGTCCTTGTAAAAAAAATAATACTACTTCTTATTTTTCCACAACTATGACTGGCTTTTGCAGCTTTACTGCTTCTTTGAAAAATCCAACACACACCAACTACGAACGGGATACTACATAATAAGGCCAGAGAGTCAGTGTGTTTTTCGAAATAACGTTGTTGAGTATGGTATTTCCTTTCCTCTCGCTCTGTCTTTTTTTTGAATAGAGCACACACATTCAATATTCCACTGGTCCGTATTCAAACCCCAACTTCATCATCATAAACTTACTTCTTCTCCTCTCCTTCTCTATTATTATTTTTTCTACTAATTTTTTTTCCTTTTTTCTTACTGGATAAAAAAATAGAATTTTTTTGTACATATAAAAATAGTTTTATAGTGTAATTTCTTTTCGAAATTTCCATTCAAAAAGAAACATTTCCAGGCTCTTCTTCTTCCAGGGTTATCTATCTAGTTCTCCAGCAGACATCAAAAAGCAAAAAAGCACCATCAGAAGAGAACACATTCATCCAGTGAGGTAAGTACTGCTATGTGTTTGCTAATATACAAATCATATATAATTTTTTAAGGTCTTGTTACGCAATCATGCAATGATGATGTTGATGATGAGTAGTTTATTCTACTAACCAACCATTCAAAATACCAACATTTATAAATAGGTGGGGTTTTGAAAAATTATAAAACGTGTTACGTATCTCACACTGCAACACATTACGTACAAAACGACATTTACTGTGTGTGCTGTATTGTATTGTAATAGCATTGATGAGTCTTTAATCCCCACTCTTAATGAGTCACACACAAGAACATTATATTTTTCAAAAACGATTTAAAGTTAAGATGTGTCGTAAAATGCGCAACAACACAGGATGTAATTAATAAAGAAGCATATATAGTCGGGGACACACACGTACACGTAAATACAATGGGGCGATCATTTTTTTATAGATTCAAAAATAGGATAATAATTTCATTGCGGCCGTTATAAATAACGCGATTTGGAAATGAGCAATCATCAAATTTATATACATACATCGAATGTATTGGATTTAGGAATATTCAAACGTTCGAATTAGATAGAATGAGACGTTCTTTGAAAAAAGGAGCTCTCTGAGCACTGAGTACCGTTTGCTATAACGCTGCCATGCAGTTTTGTTCTATGGCGCACCTTCCAATGTTTGGCGTCCGTTCGATTGAGCAGTAACTGTAGTGATTTTTTTTGCCTCGATCAGTTTCGCTCAGTTGTTCAAAGTGGAAGGTAGTGGCGAGAGGAGAGAACGTTAAAGCTTAAGTGCTCGAGATATCACAGTATCAGCTTCACCTTCAAACTTTAATTGGATATGTTTTAAGTGTACAGCATTTTAACTGCTGCCTGTTATAATTAGTCTTTTGTCTCTCGATTTGTGAACTGCTCAAAAGTTATTGTAGAGATTACGTAACTCGAAAAAATATAAAGCAATTAAAATAGTAGTTAAATATAGCGTATTTTTGGCATTAAGTTTGATCTAGATTACGTAATATTTTTCTTGGCAAGTTAAATACTTGAATATTCCTTTTTGAAAATTATTTGAAAAATTAGAATATATTTAGACGCAAAATATAATATATATCATAGTCAATGAACTCAAAGACGAGGAAGTGAGGAAGTAGCAAAGTGATCATAGAGGAAGTTTTGTCCCTGTTGATTGTGTGTGTGTTTCAAAAAAAGCAAATCTGAATTTCAATTCAGTTGAGATACTTATTCGCGCCCGCTTTGAATTTAGAATGTGTTTTTGAAAATGTGATTGACCTTTCACGCAGATGCAGATGAAATTTTTCGGACTGCATGTCAGAAAGGACTCAAGGACGTAATGCAAGTCAGTGCGCTTCTGCGGAGATGGTGTCGCGTCGGTGCAAAGAAGGACTCTGTGTTCTATGCAAACGAGAATAGAACGTCGACGATAGTCATGTAAATCAGTAAAAGGAGGACGCTATTCGCCCGCAAACGTTTTTGAAAGCGAGCGGGAGCCAATGATATTTGAGTGCATACAGTTCTCTAGTGTTTTTAGTATTCTTTTTCGAAAAAGGAATGATTCATGTGATGTGAATTTAGAAAATGCGCAGTTGGAGTAAATACTACGATTAGTTAACGACCACACATACAATTAACTATTAGTTATATTGTGAACAATTTATTCAAATACTTATCAAGAACTTGTTAGATTTTACCAAAAAGTGCCAGACTAAAAAAAATGGATCGATCAACAACAATAACGGCAGTGTCCTCGTCAAACAGGTCGCGTCACTTCCTCCAGAAGCCCTCAAACCAGAGCCAGAACCACAGGGGCTCGCTATTCAGCATCACTCAGAAGCTGAAGCGCTCGTTGGTGGAGAATAAGATTAAAACGGAGAATAATAATAACGACAGTGAAATTATGTTTAAAATGGAGAATAATCACCAAAATGGGGTTAGTGATGATGAGGAGGAAGAGGCTGCGCCTCAACAGCAGCAACAGCAGTACTATGCGGGGCAGAATGGGTATGACCACGACGAAGAGGAAGAAGATGAGGATGACGAGTCTCAGGGATACGAGCAGCATCACCAGCAAGCTGTCCAACAGGGATATGGCAATGAGGAGGAGGAGTATGATTATCCGGATATTAGTGAGTTCGTTACGACTGAGATTGAGGGGGATGATAATGATGAGGAGGACAGAGGGCTGCCTCCTGCGGGATTGAGATGTGAGTGGAGATTGATTTTTAAAGACTGCAAAGTTATCTTTCGGAGGAAGTAAGAATTTTTTTAAAAATATTTTAATTCCCTTTCCAGTGACTCCACAACCAGGAGCCTACTACTACGAAGAGGAGGAAGAGGAAGAAGAAGAGGAGGAGGAAGAAGAGGATGAGACAACAGCACTACTGAATCAACTTCCACCTGGGACGTTCATTCAAGCAAGGTCAGCCCCAACAAGTACTTCTTCGTCTTCGTACTCTTCGAATAACAATACGAGTACTTCAGCGAGAACCAACACGCTTCTGAACAATTTCCTCCTGAGGAATAACCGCGTGTCCTCCACCAGAATCAATAGTAATCTGATTCAAGAAGAGGACGAGAATGAGGACCAGGGTGAGTACTATGACGAGAGTGGAGTGCCTCTAAGTTTAATCGTGGAACAACAACAGCAACCACCAAAGCGGCCTCCGATGAATAAGCCTAGGCAAAATCAGAAACTTCATCATTTGAGTACGAGTGCGCTGTTAGAGCAGTTGCAGAGTCCGGCTTATAGTAAACCGAATATTTTGTCGAGGAAGTTGATGCAGGGTCAACATCACCAGCAGCGTGAGTTTTCTGGATAAAGTAGTCCATCAAAAGAATTTTAAATTGTAGTTTTTAAAATTATTTAAATATTATTTCATTCCAGAATCCTTCCGCGGATCATCATCGACAACAGTCCAACTCCACTCACCCCCACCACCTCGTCTTCAGCCTCGTCCAAACTCCCGCTACGTCCAACAGCAGCAGCAACAGCCTGCAATCTCGCTCGAATCCATTCTCCGCAAACAAATCTCTCTCCAGCAACAGCAGAACAAACCAATGCCACGATTGCAAACGCTGATGTCAAACAAGTCATCTTCATCTACTGGAATGAATATTGGCGGAGGTCCAAACAACTTCATCGTGGACGGAAGGAAGTTGAGTTTTAAGTCAGGTTCGCTACTTAAACCGCGTGTGTCCCCAACTCGGAGCCTGGAGTCTTTGATGCTAAACCACCAAAAGAATCAACTCCAGCAGCAGTTGATGTCCAGGAATGAGTTTCACCAGTTGGGAAACCTCCAAGTGAGGCAGTTGAGTAAAAAGGTTCCGCAGGTGCCGAGGTGTCAGGTTTGCAAGAAAACGTTCGCGACGAACCAGGTTTTGCAACGGCACATGCAGTCTGTCCATGGGGTAGTCGAGCATGAACAAAATGGTGGTAGTGAGCAGAATGGGAACGTGCCTAATGGTAGCGCGGGTGGTGGTGTTGCTCACAGGTGCAGGATCTGTTACAGGACCTTCGGGAGCCTTGAGAGCCTTAGGGCTCATGCCTTGAACCATGAAGGGGAATTCAAGTGCCGGTAAGCATCGATCTTTATATTTTTGAAAATAATGTTTTTCGACTTGACTTGAGAATGATTTTGAATTGTTCTTATTTAGTGCCTGCCGTCGTGGCTTTCCAAGTTGGGAAGTGTTGGAGCAACATGAGGCGACTCACAGGGCAAAGTCTTTCATTCCATTTCATACATTCCTAACTCCATATCTGTACCTAATGTTATCGTGTCTTCTCTCCAGGTTTCAAGCAACTAGGTGGACTCCAGTACCACTTGAAAACAAACCCAACCCACCGTCCCCAGAAATACAAGCTGGAAGAACAGCAACAGCAATCGAACAATAACAACAACGATCCAAATAGCCCCCAGGATTACTCCATGGTCTCCATGTCTCAGCTCCAGAATGAGGAGGACAACGAGGACTATGACGACGACAACGATAGATTGTATCTCGATATCGCCGCTAGTGCTGGACTTTAGTAGTGTAACCACAATTTATTATTGAGAGCTTCATTCATATGATTTTTTTTTTGACAAAGGTAAACTGTTGATTCAGTTTAAATAATTATTGTGATTTTGAGTTTATATTATTATATATTTTGTTTTTGTCCGTGAGTCTGAATAACTTTTCAGACTTTTATTTAGTCACATTTAAATTTAATTATATATATTTTGTTAAAAAACAGAAGTTATCTTGTGTTCTTGAGTTTACGTGAAAAGGAAAATTGATATGTGATTTTTTGTTCGAGACATTGCCATTATTATAATTCCAGAAACGCCATATTATAAGGGGTTAAAATATATAGTTTAGACGTATAGACACTTTAAGTACAAGTTTTTTTCTGCAAAAGAAACAGATTTAATTTTACGCTTGTAATTTAAGTGGAAACTACAAAGAATACTATGCAAAAAATACATACACACCGCGTCTAGTTGCAACATGAAAAAATGAGATACATAACGATTATTATTAGAATTTAGGTAATTATTATTTTTTGTAGCATCGATCTTCCAAAATCGTGAGCTGTTTTTTTCTTTTTTCTTAGAATTACATTAGAAATGTAGGATCTTGGTACTTCCTGTAAAACTCTTTTTCTAGAAATATATTAATTTCTTTTTTCTTCTTTTTTGTACTTTGTGCTTACTTGTAATTGTCTTTGTTGTAATGGAACAAATAAAAATTAATAAATAGAAATTACAAAGGAAAAACAAAGTTCCGAGTCTTTAAAGTATAATATGTATAGTTAATTCCGACTCATTCAATCACATCTTGAAAGCCATCGCAGAAGTTACGGGCGGCAACATTGTCAACTTACAGCATTAATAGGTTCTCAATTTTTAAATGATCATACAAGCCCACTTATAAGGTACACATAGGATTTCTCAGCAAAATCTACCATTGCAATTTTCACCTTAGAAGATCTCTTGCTTTCACTTTCCAGAGAAAACAGGAAAAGGAGAAACATGAAAGAAGCAAGTTGCATTAATAATTATTACCAACCAACCGCACACACACGCCATAAATGAATCGCGCATGGAGTTTCTCGTCTTAGCAATTGCAATACAATATAGAAACGACCACTACCACGCAAAATTTTTTATGTGCCGCTGCGCTCCTTCGCGAATTGCCACGAACATTTTGTAGTCACGGCATTTCTAATCAACAAATCAGT
>JAHZNI010001702.1:0-10462 GCA_027744415.1 Seira ritae | reverse complement strand
TTACATACTCAAATCACATCATCATCATTTGATGAACATGCTAGCCTTCACCTTGTTTTCTCAGAGAAGCAGTTTTCTTCGTTCGTCTGCCTGCCTGCGTCTACTGTGGAAACTCTGATTCTGATTCCACTAAAAATTCCAAGGGAAATTGTAGTAATGTACTAATATTAAAACTTTAAACTTAAATACCTCCTCTGGTTCTGTGTGTAGTGTGTATCACATCCCATCACAACCAAAATTTTTATGACTGTAAGATTGTCTTCTTCTCGTCTACCTCTTCCATCTTGCATTTCTCTATTAAAATTTGAACACAATATTTAGTGCGTGGTTAGCGTTAGCATATATTCAGCTTTGGGCAGCTTTGGAACTTCCACTCTAATCTGGTTTTTGAACAGTCAATGTGCTAATAGGTTTCAATGTTCCATATTATTCCAAAGCCGGGATGTGTGATGATGATGATGATGTGATTTGAGTATGTAAATTGTAAATGTAAGTACTACGGAGAAAATGTGATCTTGGCCTTGCATTTTCGTTTCTCATCTCGCGAGCTCGCTACATAGGTCGGTCCATGTGCTTCGCTTAATTTTGAAACCTATACACACGCACTCGCCACGATATAAGAACGGGTTATATTTATAGCCATAGTCATAGCGGCATTGCATAGTCATTATCCTTATCATCAGTATCGCTATCCCTGCTAGGCATATCATTTTCATCCAGAGTTGCATTACTAAAACTAAATTGTACCTTAAAAAAGCTAACCAACAAGTTGAGGAGTGAGTGGCAGTGGCAGTAAAATAGTTTGGAGGAGGAGGCCATGTTCAAGATATTATGGAATATTATCAGTGCGATAGATAGTTCCCCCATAGAAGCAATATTTTAATCCACTTTATCATCACGCCAGAAAAAAAATTAATCTGTAGAGTTGATACCTTCCCAGCAACTTCTCAGAACCTTTGGTATTCTCCATTTTGAGGCAGACGAGGCGTGCAGTTGTTGTCAAGCGGAGAAATTGCTCACGTGGAGTGGAGTTAGTTCGCATATTATACATATTACACGCATTTCGTAATTAAATAATATATATTGATTGAGTTGAATCCGGGAAAAAAGTAGCCGAGAGTAGTTTTCTAAACCTGGCTCCACCTCAGTTAAATTAAGGGCGAATTACGTTCGTGGTTTTACGTTCTAATTAGTTTTCTTGTGAGCTTCTCCAAGAGTAAAAATGGGAGGGAAATACTCGAAAATGGACCCGATGCAGGTGCCGGTCCCAAGGATCCAGGACCTGCTCAATGCAGATGGTTACCTGAGAAATTTTGAATATGAAATCAGAAAACGGTTAATTGAAAACATCAATTTTTATTACATATCTCGCATGCGTCCCATTTGGAAAACGTCGTTTGTTGGTGATTAAGTTACTTATGAATATTCTTCGTTTTTTCGTTGCAGATATGCCGTTTACTTGGACTGGGTCGATGGGCTGAATGAGAAGGAGGGAGGGTATGATAAGTTTACGAGAGGTTATGAAGAATATGGAATCCACGTTTTGCCCGATGGAACCATCAAAGCTAAGGAGTGGGCACCGGGTGCGGAGGCTATGTATCTTACAGGAGCCTTCAGTATGTCACTGTTTTTCTTCCTATAAACTATAAACGAATCGAATCGCATTTTGTAAAATCTGTGAAAGTAAGAATCAACTGTGTTCTAACAAACAATTTAGATAACTGGAACAGAACTCAGGTAAATGATTTAACCATGTTGCGCCAAGGCTTTTTTAAAATATGCAACGTGTGTAATTGGAGTGTATGCCCTTATATGTATTTGTAGACTTTAAACTATAAACGAATCGAATCGCATTTTGTAAAATCTGTGAAAGTAAGAATCAACTGTGTTCTAACAAACAATTTAGATAACTGGAACAGAACGGAATTTCCCTACGAGAAGCTTGACTTCGGAAAATGGAGTTTGACCCTTCCACCGAATCCAGATGGAAGCCCGAGAATTCCTCACAACACCGAAATCAAGGTCGTCTGCTTGAATTGATTCTAAATTTAAAAATCATCTTCGTGGAAAGCCAAAAGAATGTGAATACTATTGGTGTCTTTGCATTCTCTAGGTTGTTGTAAAAGACAAAAACGGGACTTTATTGGATCGCTTGTCCCCATGGGCAAAATATGTTGTTCAGCCACCGAAAGAGGAAGGGTATGTATACCGCCAGATATTTTACAACCCACCTCAGGTAAATGATTTAACCATGTTGCGCCAAGGCTTTTTTAAAATATGCAACGTGTGTAATTGGAGTGTATGCCCTTATATGTATTTGTAGACTTACAAACCACAGCATCCACGCCCAAAAAGGCCTTTAAGTCTGAAGATTTATGAATGCCATGTCGGTATTGGATCTCCTGAGCCAAAAGTGGCCTCTTACGATGAATTTACGGAAAATGTTTTGCCCAGGATTAAAGAATTGGGTAAATTTCATTACTTCGTTCAAATATCCATTATTGCTGATTTATGCTCTTGAATAGTACAATCAATTCATCAAAAATATGCTTTGATTAAAGGCTACAACGCGATTCAATTGATGGCAATAATGGAACACGCTTATTATGCCAGTTTTGGCTACCAAGTAACTTCATTTTATGCTGCATCAAGGTAACACCACTGGTAGTGAATGTGTTCAATACTTTGCTTAAGTAATGTTAACTCTTGGTAATTGTCATTGTATTTGCGAAATCCAACAGTCGTTACGGCACTCCTGATCAGCTTAGAAGACTGATTGATACTGCACACTCCATGGGTTTGATTGTGTTGCTAGATGTTGTTCATTCACACGCTTCCAAAAACGTTCTAGACGGTCTCAACCAGTGGGATGGAACTGGTGCAGGCTACTTCCACGATGGACCCAAGGGCGAACATCCTCTTTGGGATTCAAGACTGTTTAACTACAGCGAGTAAGATTTTACACTTAAGTTGATAATTAGTGTGGGTAAATGCAGTTTCTAAGATTGTTCTATTATTTGTACGTTGCAGACATGAAGTTTTACGCTTCCTCCTGTCGAACCTAAGGTGGTGGATGGAAGAGTACAACTTTGACGGATTCAGGTAAATATAATGGACACAATGTTAGTAAAAATTCTGTACTCTGTAATGAGTAATCAATCATGAAATATTACATAATGATTTACGTTCTTACATGTTTGTGGTAACTCTTTTTATTATTTTAGGATGTTTCAGGTATGCCGGCTTTGTGTCGTCCAGTTCAAGAGGGTGGTGGAGGCTTCGACTACCGTCTTGCTATGGCTATTCCTGACAAATGGATCGAGATTTTGAAGAAATACAAAGACGAAGACTGGAATATTGGCAATCTTATTCACACGTTGACTAATCGTCGTTGGCAAGAAAAAGCTATTGCTTATTGTGAAAGTCACGATCAGGTAATATTGTCTCGTCTGGAGAGCACTACTGTTATTAACTATGCCCTTTTCCTTAAGCTTTGTATTTAATGATACAATAACTTTCTATTCTGCCAGGCTCTTGTCGGTGACAAAACTATCGCGTTTTGGTTGATGGACAAAGACATGTACACTCACATGTCGACTCTTTCAGAACCGAATGCGGTTGTTGATCGTGGCATTGCATTGCACAAAATGATACGGTTGCTCACTTGTGGCTTAGGAGGCGAAGGATATTTGAACTTTATGGGTACATCATCTTCCAAATCGGTTAAATCTCGTTGTTAAAGCACTGCTAATTTAACTATTCAATCCATTTTTTATTCGTAGGGAATGAGTTTGGTCATCCTGAATGGCTTGATTTTCCCAGAGCGGGAAATAACGATTCATATCATTATGCCAGGCGTCAGTTCAACCTTGCTGATGATCCCCTATTGAAGTACAAGTTTTTGTACCGTTTTGATGCGGCTATGCTTAACCTGGAAACAAAGCACGGATGGCTGCACAAAGACTCGGTAATTAGTTATTACTTTTCCAGTGGAATTATTTTTATATTTAGCATATATACCTATGACTTATACCTATATTTATTCAATTTTCACAGGGTTACGTTAGCTGCAAACACGAAGGTGACAAAGTCATTGTTTTTGAACGCGGTGGTTTGGTATTCGTCTTCAACTTCCACCATACTCAAAGTTTCCCCGACTATAGGTTTGTCGGTTTGACCATTTTCATCTTGATTTTGATCGCCAAAATAATCTTCAAATGTAACCTTTTAAACTTTAAAATTGACAGGATTGGCGTAGATGTTCCCGGAAAGTACAAAATATGCCTTGACACGGACTCAGGGGAGTTTGGGGGATTCAATCGTGTAGATCCTAACACTGATTTTTTCACCTTGCAAGATGGATGGGGAGGTCGCCGTCATTCTATGATGGTACGTAAAACGCAAGGTGTAAAGGTCAACCTATTTCTTAAAAGCTTCGCCATCTCATTGCAATTATCGTTTTTCAGGTTTATATTCCCTCTCGGTCTGCGTTCGTCTTGGAAAAACAAGATTAAGATTAGGCAGATGAAACTTTACGTGGATAATAGTAATCAAGATAATCAAAAAAAAGTGTCATGTGTCGGCGCTTAGTTTTTACTCAAGTCTATACAATAATTTCATGCCTCTCTCATTTCAGTGTAGTTTATGACTACGCCGCAGCAAGACCAAAAATATGTGCAGAAATTCTTGCTAACTCTGCTTTCAGCAAATTTTTGGAATTAGAAAAGCAATCAAAATATATATTTAAGGATAAAAATACTTATTTTGGTATAGATGAAGAATGAAGATTAACTTTTATAAATGTAATCTGTATTATGATATTATCGTAGTTTAAATGAGCTTATCTCTCTAGACTGCATAACATTAGCAAGTATCGATGATGATAACAAGATAGCGTAATCATTAATCAAAATATGACAATGTGAATTGCTCCAGCTTAGAGTATTTCAATATTTTTAATGTTTTCCATGAAAATATCGGTACATACTATCAAATGAAATATTTTTTTTGAAATATTAGAATTTTGTCAGACTGGAAGTGAGTGCCAAAAAATAAAGATAAGATTTATGCCACTGAAAAATAGTGCCAGTAAGTGTAAACTGCAATGAAGTAGCTCATATTATCATAAATCCTGGATGAGTGCATTACAATGAAAAAAATACTATGCGCCAAATAATTGCTTGTCGACACTGGCAAATGGAATATTATGATTATGACTATGTCTCTTTAGCCATTTTATATGCACATGCACAACTGCATCATCATTTTTGAACCATCATAAAATTTAATGATGTTCAAGTTCAGATTTAATTTCGATTGTTCTTGATGACTCTAGTTCGATGAATATATATGTTTACGTCAAGCGTGACGATGAAATATGATATTGCCTTAAAATTTTCTTTAATGGAACATAGGTAGTGTATGCATTTGCAGAGGAAGTGAAATGTGATGTGATGATGATGATAAAAAATGAGATGCTGTGGCACTGAGCAAATGCATTTCAGATATATTATAATGTTTTATTTTTTATTAATAATACACATTAAATATTTTTCAACTTTGAAACATTTATGATTTTTTCCACATATTCTCCATCGACATCATGCCATTTCGATTCGAAAAAATTAAAATAATTTAAACCCATTCATAAATGAGATGTTTTTTATACCGACACAAAATTCTTATGATGATAATCGTAGACGACATCATTTGAAATCAAGGTTTTATTATAAAGCTGCTGGAGAGGTTTGTTGTCATGCACATATCTCGCGTATATATTTTTTTCTCTCAAGGAGAATTAAATTTGGTTAAAGCTATTTGAACAAAAAAATGAAATTCACAATTTCACACATCATCATCATCAACAATAATGTGAGAGATTTTATTTTTTCTAAATTGTAGAGTATTTGGGTAAATTAGTATATCTGCGTTGATTTCAAACTTGTAGAATTTCCATCTCCTCCTTAGTAACTTGAATGCAGGTAATTTGGTTGCTTTAATTCCTTGTCTGCGCATTATTAATAACTCTTGAAAAATATAACAAATTATTAAATGAATCAAAAAAACCTATGCAATTAATATGCTCATATATTATGTGTAATCACTAAAGACATTACAAATAACATCGAAATTAAGTCCAGACATATATAATATTCTACTTATATAGTAGTACAGTATATCAACAAAACAAATAATAATAATAATAACAATTCAGTAAAATCATATAAATAAACAGAACATTGTCGTGAAGAGGCAAGCTTGTTAAATAAGCTCGGCTCTGTTATCACAGTCTTGAAAAATAATGGTTGAATAATTAACTATAAAAATGGTTTTCAAAAAAAGTAAGTTTCATTTTCTCAATAATAAAAAGATAAAAAAAGAACAAAAAAATCATTTCGTATTTCATGTTGTATGTATTTAATAAAATAAGTACTACATCATCATCATCAACCTCCCTTCATTTTTTTACGCTTACGCTCGCTCATAAATGTAATAATATATTATGAATATTATTGGGTATGTGGGACTGGATAAAAATTAAGTAGGTAGATGATTCACGATAATGACCATTTTTTATCTTTGTAGTCAGTGCTCGGTACTCTCAAAACTATAAATAAATATGTTGTATTATCATCATACACATAATATGTATGCCCTAAATAAACAACATATGAACTAGGAGGAAAATATTTGAGTAGGACTAAAATGTAGGTATGAATATATTATTATATATTACATATGTAGTAGGACGCTTTACAAAAAAAATTCTTTAAGAAATGAAATCTATACAAACGTTGGTAAAAAAGAGACAAAATCGAAATAAGTCAAAGCGAATGAAAACATTTTTACAATAGCACATTATTATTACATATAGTATTTATGTACGCTTTTCTTAGGTCTATGAATTTCCTGCCTACAATAAGCTACCTTTAATTCTTTTACAACTAAATTTTCTACAAGAAAAATTTACACGAAAACTAGCATTTCCTTTTCTAGCAGTTCTTTGATTTGTTTTTCTACAATCAGGCTTATCCATTTCATTTGAAATAATTTCTACTAAGATTAAAAATTCACATCTTTTTACCAACTATTAGGACAGTTTGAGAAAGCTGCATTGACATTAACTTCTCTCTCCAGACAATGAGGAAAAAACAATAATCTTTGCTGAATGTTGAAGAGCTACTGCAAATTAACAGTTCTTGGTAGTAATTTTTTCTGTATCAGAAAGCATGTCATCCTACTTATGCATATTATGTAAACCATGACAAGAGGTAAAAAATTTGCAAAAAAGGGTTTCTAGTTTCTTGGTGAATAAAAGAACTACGTAGCAACATTTTGTTTTTGAAATATACACAACAGCAAGAACCTCTAAATGCTTTTATCATTGATATTTTTCTGCAATCATAATCAATAATCATGCTCGAATAAGAGATATATTATGATTTTTGTTCATTTCTTCTTGATTCTGTACACTTAACAATAAGGACAATGGCAGGGCTGACGTACAAATGGCTTCATTTAATCTCTATAATTCCCTATTTTGGTACATATATAATTTTTCATGAAATAAGTTACTGTTCAAATGAATATTTTATACTTATTTTATGCATTTTATACATAGCGCGAAAATCAAAGCAGCACTTTATGTCAGATTAATTATTGACCTCCTTAAATCAATTAACCTATAGTAATAGCAATCTACACCTTTTACACCTTAAAATTATTTACCATTACATGAAAGCAGTTCAAAGGTGAGAATTCGCCAAATTCCAGCGTGCACTTCATGTGCGTACGGAATAATTGGCTGACTAGATAAGGGAGAAAAAATGGTGAAGGAACGACTCCTTGCATCATCGCATCATCATGAAGGTGAAAACTTTCATCATCAAAAAAAGATGATATAAAATATTATACAGTTAATAAGAAAACATGGCTGATGACTGAGAAATATTTTTTATTCTAGTGTTTGTTCTCTTTCTCTCTCTCTCTCTCTCGCCTAAAAATGGATTGAAAATACTATGATTACTGAAAATTGTTTTTGTGTAGTCAAAAGCTCAATGACTTTCCAAAGCGTCTAATACACAATTATTTTTTTCCTCTTGTCATCACTCTTTCTTTTTCCCATCATGATCATATTTATCAGTTAAAACAGCTCGTTATATGCAAGTATATTTTTTCTTCATACTGGAATACCCATTCAAGCGCTTGTTTGTTTTTTTCAGTTCTCCACAGAAAACAAGTTTCTGTATTTACCCCTCCAAAATTAATCAGCATATTTTAGCAAGTAAAAAATGTTTTTTTTTTGGTTTTTAAAGAATTTGACATTTCGAACACCATTCAACCAGTCGGGCGGAACTTGAACATTGATCACTTTCTTATTAATTTCACAGAATGACGACTGACTGGAACCTTAAAACACCCCCTTTTTAGGGAAAATTTTCACTGGGGTTCTTTCAATGACATTTCAACTTGAGCCGTTTCAAAGTAAACTGACCTCCTAATAAAAGCAGCCTCGCATCATCATAATTAATTGTTTTGACTTAAAATCTTTAAAATAAAAAAAAATCAGTTCTTCCAGACTCATTCTGACAATGAGCTGGAGTCCAAAATACGACTTGGCGAGAAGAAACGATTGACGAGAGAAACATAATATAAATTATCAAAAAAATATTAAAAGTTGCTTTCCCACTCGCTGACTCAATTGTTTTTGCGCAAAATTAAATTTCAAACCCTACTTCACGAATTCATTCGGCCGGTTGGTATTTTTTTGGTGGTGCTAAGCAGATTTATTACGAAGACTTGGCGTAATTTACTACGGGTGGCCTACTACTACTGCGAATAATGTGCCCTGTTTCGGTTCTCTAATTAAAAAATACTTTCCTTCATCTTGTACGACAAGATCGTGCCGTGTGCCCCATGTTCGCAATTCCATTACCATAGATCATAAGACCATGTCATGTCAGTGTCTGTAAATGAGCATTCTCAGAGCTCAGCAGAGTCTTCCCCATCCAGATCCTGATCCAAGGCAAAGTGTGAGACTCAGTGAGAGTCAGTCGGTCAGGTAATGAACCAAACTTTAATTTGCCCAAAATTGTTTCCATCTTCTCTCACTCCTCCCATTCAATATTACATTTGCGATTTTGTACAAATGGCAAAGTAATCAATATTCGATTGCTGTATTACCTCATTATTACCAAAAGTATTTAATCCATAAAAACTTTTTTTCGTTACTCTGCAACGCATGTCGTCGCTTTGAACTGCATGATAATTGAAAGCAGATCAAAATATGAAGATTGCAAATAAGACGACTGACACTGCTCTCGAGTTGTTATTGACAAACAATTGGCTCCCATCATTAACATATTTTCTTTCCTAACTAACTATTCATACAAAAAGTTAGTAGTTCTTTATCTTTTTGATCAGAGATGTTCTTTTGAATAATGAGGCTAGAGAAACCACCACTAGGCAGATGTGCAGCATTTTCATTTCGAAGGTTTTCTTGTTGAGTACATTGCTCATAAATGCGTTGAAATGCTGACTGACTCTTGCTCAGTTCCATGTTCCATTTTGACAATAAGTTTTGACGGGAATGAATACGACAAAGGGAAAAATAGTAGTTGACTTGTTTCAGTTCGTAATAATAAAGTACACATCATATTTATATATCATATCATATCCTTGCTATTTTATGAGATTACCTGTTCAATCATCGTTCAAAGTAAAAGAGATGCAAAGCATGGAATGAGAAATGTCCTAGCTATAATTACTTAAGTTTCCCAGTGTTTTTACGAGCAGCCACACTCTTTGACAATGGCATCTTTCAAAATAGTGACTATGAGCTTTGGCCCTCCATTCCTATTTCCCTTCGGGTCGAGATGAAGCACGTCCAGTTCACTGAGTGCAGTGGGGACGCAGCACGGTCTCGGAGCAAACTTCTTGCCCTTGGTTTGGTGGAGAATGTGCTGAAACATGGCGTGCGTTGATGCGTACGCCACACGCCTTGCATTGCATCTTCCGTCACAAACGTGGGCATCAAACTCCTTCGGCTCGAGAATGACATCTGAGATGCCCAAATCTGAAAACTTGATTTTCAGAGATCGTCGGCAACAAGTTTTGCCATGCCTCGTGTTGGCACACTCCCTCCCGCGACCGTTGTCTCGCTTGTGGGTAAAGCTGCGGAGGGTGGATGGCTCCGTTGGAGCTGCTCGTCGGGCTCTCCGCTTCAGCTGCGCTTCCACTGTGGGTTTCTTGAACTCCTTGGTGATCACCTTGAGGGAGCTGCCATGATGGTGATGGTGAGCTGCGTGGCGATGATGATGGGCATCTTGCTGAGATGGTGTGGAATCCAGAGGATCCTTTGCGAGACCCTCTCTCGAGCAAATCGCCATTACAATGAAAGGACTAGATTTGCGGTTGCGAACTGACCATGAGGTTATGTTGCGAGTTAGATCTATTTGGTTAA
>JAHZNI010001701.1:0-13588 GCA_027744415.1 Seira ritae | reverse complement strand
CTTTATGTTTAATTACAGGAATCGAGGAAAAATTACTCACGTTTTAGAGCACCTTTAATAAATCTAATGTTTGCGTTGAAAATAAATGCCAAACATGTACGAGAGAGAATGTGCTGTGGCATAGCTGCAATAATTTTATTTTTTCTGGCGAAATAATTAAAGTTGTAAACTTAAAAAATACACATCCTAGTTCAGAAAAAAATGGTGAATTTTTTAAGCTAAGCGTTATCAGTCAGTTTCTCCGTTAACTACTAAATTTTGAAACTACTGTTTGTGGTCTGATCACCTGGTGATCATCATCATCATCATCGGTCCCGGACTGTACATATATCGCACAGTACTGCTCCGGGCGTAAGCCACGGTACAGTAGAGTAAAATAACACACATATACATTGCTCGTTCACTACATATTACAAAGCAAAGATACTGTAGGATATATTCCTATCCTTAGCATGCCTGTGGAAACTCCGAGACAAAAAAAGAGAAACGCTGAGGAGTTGGACTCATCTCGAGAGGAGGATGAAGAATTCCCCCAGGAGGTTTTGGACGCCATGTCGGCTGACGACATGATTAAACGGTTCCTCCCCCTGATTCCCAAAATTGATGCGTCCTTGAAGAAGCTACAGAAGAAGATATCATCACAAGAAGAAGAAATAAAAACCCTGAACATGTCTGTACTGAAACTTCAGATGGATGTCAACAACTTGAAGAGGGAAAATGATCTAATGCGATACAAAGAGAATAAAGTGAACCTCATATTTGGTGGAGTAAAAGAGGAAGCTGAGGAAAACATCAAGGGGACCATGGAAAAGAAGATCCAAGAAATCATTGGTGAGGGGATACAAGTCAAGAAGGCCTTCAGGATTGGAAAAATAAAGACTCCCAAGCGTGATCGATTCGTGAAAGTGGTATTTACGAGCCTACAGGACCGTGAAAAAGTGTGGAGCAAAAAAGAAAGCTTTGAAGCCATCAGGGTCAAGGAAGATGTGCCCCCAGATTTGCGGACTACTAGATCTTTGCTGTACCTTCGCAAACAAAAGGAAGAGAAAGAAGGCAAAACGGCAATTTCCAACTGGAAAAGGGGGACGATACTAATTGGCGACATCCTTTACGAAGTTGTCGATGGAAAAATCATCCCCAAAATCAATATCTAGGATAATGTGCATCACAATCGGCCAGATCTAGGATTACAACTGTTATATTGGAACGCTGATGGACTAATAAGTAGACGTAACGAAAAAATTAACTATATAATGCAATCTAACTGTGATTTATTCTGTTTGGCAGAGACATGGTTACACGATAGCAGTTATTTAAACTCGAAATGGTTCACGAAGATGGCAGAAAAATTTACACTCACCACTGTGCACGCGAAAAAGGAATCAAAGCGANATGGTTCACGAAGATGGCAGAAAAATTTACACTCACCACTGTGCACGCGAAAAAGGAATCAAAGCGAGGAAGAGCAAGCTGTGGAATAGTTCTTGGTGTTTCAAAAAGGATTAGTCATTATGTAAAAATAGAAGAGACTTGTTTGTATTATGTAAAGTGCAGGTATAATGATGGTTTAGAAAATGTTTGTGTATATTTTTGCTATTTCCCTCCAATCGCCAAGGTGGAATCAGATTTTGACAGGTTTTTAAGTACTGTAAAAAAGGAACGTGTTCATATTATTATGGGGGATATAAATGCTCGCTTAGGCAATATTGGTCTATCCAAAGAGACGCGAAATAGTAAAGATGTATTTGTAAATCCGAGAGGGGCAAAGGTCATAGATCAGCTTAAACAACATATTTGTGTTAACGGATATTTACCTAGCGATACAAATGGCAATTTTACTTTTGTTGGTCCGTGTGGAAGTAGCGTACTAGACATTTGTTTAATTCACACTAGGTGTAGTACAAGTAAAATAAAATTCCATGTTGATAATCAGCCGTATTCACACCATTCCCCTATAAAGTTGATGATTGGTGACTGTAGATCTAAAAAAAATAAACCTCTGAAGATCCCAAAAATCAAATGGGAACCACGTAAGGCTCTATCGTTTAAGCAAAATCTGTATAGAGTAGAAAAATGTCTGAGTAACGATGAGATAGTCAGTTTCGATAGGCTCGCTCACCTTATCTTTACTGCAGCTCAAAATGCTGGCATCAAAACTACGGTCAGAATGGGAAGCGGAAATTGTAAACCAGCTTGGTGGAATGAAGATTTGAGAAAATTGAAGGCTGAGTACAGATACAGGGTAAACGTGTTTCGAAAAGCTTCCCCTAGTGATATTAATTTTTGGCTTGAATGTAAAAATAATATGTTAAAATCAAAGCGGAACTATCTTGATAAATCTACTGAAAGCAAGATTAAATATTTTTCTAGTCTTAGTCAGCAACTGAACAAAGCAACGAAGGCAAATCAGTTTTGGAAAGCATTTCAAGTGTACAAAAAGAAATATAGCAGTCAAGAAACCGAAATCTCATTGGAAGAGTGGGATAAACATTTCTCTGAGGTATTTAGCGAAAAGAATGAGGTTCCTGAAAGTCAGACTACCTTAGTGTCCGACCAAATACTAGATAGCGAAATTACTATGCTTGAGCTGAATAGAGCAATCAAAAAGCTAGGAAACAATAAATCCCCAGGGAATGATGGTATATGTAACGAAATCTTTAAACATCTTACTACAAACACAAAGCAACTGTTATTAAAACTATTCAACAATGTGTACGCATCACCTTCGTGTATGCCAAATACGTGGTCTGAAGTTACAATTGTACCTGTGTTTAAAAAAGGGAATATGAACCTTCCACAAAATTACAGGCCTATTTCTTTAATTAATACGACTACTAAACTTTTTACGCTTATATTATCAAGAAAATTAGATTTATGGTGTAGGAAATACAATAAAATATCGGAGTTCCAAGCAGGGTTCAAATCAGGTACAGGCTGCACGGACCAAATTTTTGTACTAAATAGCCTTATACAGCACCAACTGCAATTTAGAAAAGGTAAATTATACTGTTTATTCGTTGACCTGAGCCAAGCTTTTGATTCTGTGAATCATGAATTATTGTGGAGGAATCTGAGTAAAAAAGGGCTAAGTTCAAAATTTCTCAATGTAATTAAGCAGCTCTATAAGTGTGTTTATGCTAAAATAAGAACCTGCCATGGGTACTCAAATGGCTTTAGAATAATGCGCTCAGTACTCCAGGGAGAAAGCCTATCTCCGAAGTTGTTCTCGCTTTTTTTAGATTCTGTCGTAGATATTTATAAAAACACGAATATGTGCGGAGTGAAAGTAGGGAAACATGAAACACATATGTTACTGTTCGCGGACGATATTGTTCTTGTAGCAGTCAGTCCAGTTGACCTGCAGAGGAAGATAGATATGATGAAAGCGTATTTTACCAACAATTTACTGAGAGTCAACCTTTCTAAAACAAAAATCCTTGTTTTCCGTAAGGCTTACAGGAAGAGAAAGTGGGTTTGGAAATGGGGAGACGAAATTATAGAGGAAGTAAATTCGTACACGTATTTAGGTATCCCTTTCCAGTTTAATGCAAATTTTAATTTGGCAGCTGAACATTTTATCAAAAAAGCCAAAGCAGCTACCAACAATATCCTCAATATCATGAAAAAGGCGCGAATAAATAGTTTCTGTAGCCAAGAAAAACTTTTTCAGTCAATGATAAGATCTATCTTGTTTTATTCAGTTGTAGTATGGGGAGTAGATCAAATTGACAAAATTATCAACTTTCAGTTCTACTTTCTTCGAAAATTGTTTTTCTTGCCAAACGAAACTCCTAGGTGGTTGATTTTACTGGAAACAGACGCCTATAATATTGAAACCGCTTTTATAGGTAATTTACTGAAATTCATATTTCGAATACAAAGGAAGGACAAAGACAGCTTGGTGTATAGCTGTTATGAAATGTTACATAGGATTAGGAATCGTACAAAACCAAGAGAAAATTGGGTATCTAAAGTCGATGACTATCTATGTTCAAAAAAAATACCTTGTCTTGCCTCANAGAAAATTGGGTCGATGACTATCTATGTTCAAAAAAAATTCCTTGTCTTGCCTCACTTCAGAGGTTCATTGACATACCAAAAATAAAGAAGATAATGCTTAATGACAATGATAATTCAAAGGAAAAATGAGAATGTGAAAGCAATGTTGAACTCTAGGTACGAAGGATATAAGAAAAGATATGATCACAATGTTTAGTTAAGGTAGGTTAGTTATTAGTATAAATTTGATGTTATCGTTTAAATAGCACGATTACATAATATGACCGTTTGTGATGCAATAATTAGATGGTAAATAAATCAAAATATTCCAAATGTATATCAATGCCCCATCACCTACTAACATTACGGACAAGAGATTCATTTTGAAATGACTGAGTACTCATAGGTGCTAAATAAATCTTTTATTTACTACTGCGCTGACTGAGTAACCCATCTCATTTTTTTCATGAAATTTGAACATCATTTTGCGAACTCAGTGAGTTGGACGGATAAAATGAGAGAAGGAAAACAGAAAGTAGCTTTGCTTCTTAATAAAAGGTGTCCAAAAACAGTGATGGAGTAAAAGGATAACGGATTCAACTTTGATTACGTGTGGCTTTGACTGAAATATATACATATGAAATATATATATACGTTGTAATCTGCTGCAAATGAAATTGGAAATTTTTTTCAGATTCTTACTTTTTGTAACCGTTACGCATGTTGTTTACATGAAACAAATTACATCAGCCACGAGCATTAGTTAGGTACAAAGACCATTTCTCAAGCTGAGCTTAGCCAGGTTTGCTCAGCAAAGAGCCATAAAACAGCAGCGCAACAGCAAAGCCATGCATCAGCAGATAAGCCAAAGCCAGCAGCAAAACCAACCGAGGGAACGGCGATCATGGAAAATACGTTTCCCTATCTCACAATGATGACGATAAGCGCTGCATGAAGGCCAGCAGCATCACGATCACCTATGTACCAATGCCATACCATTAAAGCCATTGCCTGAGATGCGACGACCACTACAATTGACATTGTCATTGCAATGATTATTATTTATTTTGTTATGTTGTTCACGGAAAAATTAAAAACACGAGAATCAATTCTGATTCTAAAAAGATTAAAAGCAGAGCAGCAGCAGCAATGAAATATTTTTAATATTATAACCCTTGCTCACGGTTCCACCTTCGTTACTTTCAAGAGCAAATCAGTTAGTCACGAAAGGCTGAAAAATCGATGGCTGTTTTACAATTTTCATTTCAGCTATCTCGAAGAGGCTATCTCGGAGTTTCAGCTATGTTTTGGGAGAGCAGAACAGTGAGAGAGCCATTGACAAAGAGAAAATCATCGTTGACGGATAAGCATTTCACGTTTTTTTGGCTTAGTAATGCTTTAGCACTGGTTCCGTCAGCGAAAGAGGGTGAGAAGCTGAGAATATTATATGATTTGCTAGAGACTTCATAACTACACTCTATCTACACTAACTGGAGATCTCAAAGTTAAACAAACCATGCTTACGTAATTAGCTTTCCCACACGGATTCGTCCCGTCACTTTTCTTTGGGCACATGCGTAGGTAGTACAGCATGTCCTGAAACACTTCCAGACAGCACGCGCCAGTCGGTTTACAATGACGTTCAACATCACGTACTCCTGCTTCAACATCCCGTTCCTTAGAGTTGTCTTCTTCCAACCCATCGCTGTGCAAGGTCCCACTCCCTGCTTCAATTCCAGAATCTCCCAACTCCTCAGTACTTTCACTCCCTTCCTCACAATCATCATCGTCATCAGGTAAATACGGCTGGACATCCGTGCGTTTGTAAGGCAATGAATCTTCTTCCGCAGACGTATCCTCTGATGAGATCGATCCATTACCTTGCATTTTCCCACTATCCTCCTGATCCCTTGCCATGGAATCACCATGGAAATCATCCTCTTTCACTTCAGTTCCATTCTCCGGCCTCTGATCTGTTTTTCCCGGATGAATTACCACTGCTGATGCATCTGCGCCGTCGTGATCAGATTCCAACAAATCACTTTCATGGTCAATTTCTAGCTCCCCCTCTTCTTCCCCACCGTCCACACCACTTTCGTTATCAGATTCCAACAAATCTCCTTTTTTGTCTATTTTAAGACATTCCTCTTTGCCTTTCACTTTTTCATCACGTATCACCCCTTCATCACTTTCATTTTTTCCACTGACGCTCGACTGATCATCATGAACTGCCTGCTCGTCACTCAGGAAATCTTCAACCCATGCGAGGAGCTCATCCTCGTCGACATCTGTACCACCATGTTGACTCGTATCTTCACTCACAACGGGTGGAACCGTAAGATTGTTTTCCCTGTTTGAATCCATGTTACTTTATCTGATATTCAAACTTTCTAATTCCTGGCGAATTATTTCCAGTATGATGCTTCTCCATCATGATTTTCATGTACGTGCTACAAGAGCGACTCCAGAACTCCGTGTGACGCTGAGTCATTTTTGTTGGCTGATAAACTGCGCATATGATGCATTTTCTCAAAATTAATGGTGTATGGGAAGAACGTTCGGATTATTTGGTACGAATTCATATGGACTTTCTACCCTAATTACATAGCAAGAATTGCCGGCTGAAAGGATGAAACGATATGGTAATGTTTATGGCTTTAGCATACGAAATAAGATAATAAAATTGCAATCCATCTTAAGTTGCTTAAATTTAGCTGCGTTAATAATGCTTCGTTTTACTTGAACTGGTATTCAAGGTCCAAGTAATCGGAAACCGGCATGTATGCGTATAAAGAAGAAATCGGCAAAAATGGAATAAAAAATCAATTATCTGAAAGAATTATAATATAGGTTATAGCCTGGACACACTACCAACGTTTCTTCATATGCAAAAGCTAGTATGGTGAAATTCACATCTCACATTATGGTATGAGTGGAGTGCATATATGCACTGTTTACATGCCGATTTTACTCCCTTCCACAAAAATACCTTTAAGGTTGTTTGACAAAAGACTCTTTTCATTGCAACTGTAACGCTTGTTGGTTTGCTCTGGTAATTCAGTCTACATTTTCATGCATCTGGTACAAAACATTGTTGCGGTTACTCATCCTTCCGACATTTCATACGTACGTTCACTCTACCCTAATTACATAGCAAGATTTCCGGGTAAACGATATACGGGTTATAGCTATGTCAGCTATTGTCAAGTTGTTTAAATTTAACTGCGTAAATGATGCGTTTAGATTAACATGGACTCGTATGTAAGATGGAAATGATCAGATCCTTCCCCAGTGCAAACTTTACATGTACGAATTATAAAGAAATTGTCGATACTATAAAAAACATTAAACGACGTTATTATGAATGAGTTTGTACCCGGAACACTAGTACAACGCGTAGTACAATGCATATATATAGAAATTGACATAAAATGCAGTTTTCTTGTGTCAATGATTTTGTTCCCCCTCCAAAACTCTTTTTATTGCGCCTGTAAAGCTTGTTTTTGTTTGCCCGCGGAACTCAGTTCTGGGGAACTGGTGAAGAAAATGGTGTACGTGTACGAGCTACAAGCACGACTCCAGAGCTCTGTGTGACGCTTAGTCATTGTTGTTGTCTGACAAAAGTTAAGTAAAGTTTCTCGCACTTAATACATTTTCATGTGTAAATCAACTGAATGGTGTATGGGAAGAACGCATTAGTTGGTACGAATTCAGGCGGATTTTCACTCTATTACGCAGATATAGTCATGTGTTGGGCGGTGCATATGAATTAAGATTATACGCTGGCCCAAATAATCGGATCCTTTTTAGTGCAAACCGGTGCGTAATAGGAGGAAATCGTAAGAAATCGGAAAAAGAAAAAAAATCTAGAAAAACTCCCTTATTTGATAATATAGCTTATAGCTGCAGACACGTTTCCTTAAATGTATAGGCTAGTGTGGTGGCATTGTCACCTAACATAATGGTAAGAATCGAGTGCATATATTCTCTGTTTTCATGCGTTAACGATTTCACTCCCTCTTCCACAATGAAAGTTTTTTTGGAAAAAGAACTCTGTTCATTGCAACTGTAATGCTTGTTTGTCTCGTGCAATTCAATATGTTGTGGTTACTCATCTCTCCGACACTTCATACATACTTTCACTGTACCCTAATTACATAGTAAGATTTCCGGCAAAGGATATACGGGCTATAGGTTTGTTAGTGGTTTTTGCATGAGCGTATATATGAAATAGGATATAAAAATTTGCAATCCTTGTTCAAGTTCAAGCCCGTGATGCTTTATGTTTACATGGACTGCTATTTTATAGTGGAAATGATCATGACATGAAAACTACTTTAACGTGGAGAACAATGCATGTGTGTAGAAGTTGACATAAGATGGCCAGCACAATAGTGCATACGCAGTTTTGCTCTTGCCCTTGCATCCTTAATGCCTGTTTTTGTTTGTCCCTGGAACTTAGTGTAATGGAAATGGTCGTGGTTACTCATCTCTTCGACACTTCCGTATTCCTTATTTATGAACGCGTGTAACAAAATACAATTGAACTATATTTCTCGAATGAAAATATATTTATCCACAAAATAAACCTGACGCACATTTCCTATATGCTATAGGTTAGTGCGGTGATATTGACATAGAATGGTCATAACACAACATGAGTGCATATTACGCAGTTTTAATGTATAAAACGAATATTTAGTACGACCTCGCTTCCACTCCACAAAAACACATACCATGTTTGTTTCATTTAATATTTAAATGTTTCTAAGCAGAATCAATTGGTGTAGAGTTGGATCAGTGGAAAAAAATGAGCCAAAAAGAAGAATATGATCATAGTTACATCCTTATTTTATGCAGTCGACTTTATGAATGCAGTGACTAGCAAAGATCATTCAGTAACAATGCAGTCATGCAGTAACAATATACATTCAGAACATGGTCATGGAAAACGATCCAAATTTTTATTGAATTTTTCATGCTTTCCCCATACGCACGTGAGACCAAAATAAATTCATATGAATGCATTAGTAGCGTCAGATATGGGCTGGACAATTTAGCATCCTTTTCCCTTGCTAGACTTTTATTTTATTAAGTAGCAAAGCTACTTTGTTTTCCTCCTGTCGTATGTTCCTTTTTTCGGAATTCGGAATCGGAAAAACGGTTCGAGAGATATAGGTCAAAGAGTGCGACCCTCTCCTCTCATTTAAAATACATGGGAAATTTTTTGCGTTGTAATGATGCAATGAGTTGATATGGTGGTTTGATCATGCAAAATGAGCAAAGTGGAAAATGTTTGATTCAGAAGGCTCCAATCTAATCTTCCGACAGGTTGAAGTCAAAAAATCGATATTTCGACTCGGTTTTTTAAAATTGTTCCTTGTAGTTGCCTTAACAATCCTAGGTGCAAGCACCTGCAACAGGGCCAAAAGATAAGGTCTTAAATTTAAACAGGAATATCTCGACAACGGAAAAAGATATTTCGACGCAGTTTTTTTTAAATTGTTTCTTGTAGTCTCCTGAATAATTCTAGGTGCAAGCACCTGCAGCAGGGCCTAAAGATAAGCTTTAAAAATTAAAAATAAAAGTAAAAATTAAAACATAAGCAGAAAAGATTGAAACCATAATATCTCAGGAAAACAGGAAGTCATTAGTACTCAGGCTTTGCTACTTAGTTTTAACTTAACAGGTTTATTTTATTAATTTTTTTAATTTAATGGGTCGTCATTGAATCATTCATTTCTCTCGTACTTGAATATGCAGCCTGGATTGTTGACGTGAGCAAGCAGTAGCTTTAACTAATATAAGCGAAGAAAACACAACAAATTGACAATTTTGATCATAAGATGGTCGAACGCAAGACTTCGCTGCCTATTATATTGTTATGGTCTGGGTTTGGTTGTTCGTGGTGTGGTGGCCGTATTTGAGACATCCGTTTGTGCTGTGTGGGTTGCGGGTCGCCCTAAAGTAGGTTAAGACCTAAGTAAGTTGGTTTGTGTGAACCAGTCGAAACGTGCAACTATGCCGCTGACATTGACACCTAATAGGATATGGTCCCATAAATGCATACGCAGTTTTCGTATTTGTAAAATCAATACTTAAAAACGTGCTTTTCCCCTCCACAAAAGTGCAAATATTTGCTTCTTGACATGAAACGTATTTTAACGCCTGTACAAGCTTGAACCGTGCAAGTCAATGTGACTCATCTCCAGCACCTTATTCACGGTGCGTGTAACAAATACAAGTGAATGATACTCAAGCAATTTGTCCGCTTCGATAAAATAAGCGTTAAGACCATTTGTTTCATTTATATTGAATTATTTTGGGTTTCAAGCAGTAATCGATTTGTTGGATCAGTGAAAGAAATGCAATAAAAAGGACAAGAACGTTTTGAATGACCGTTGTAACAATTCGTTTTAGTATGTAGGCGACTTTATGTGACTGTAATTTCTGCCAAAACATGTGATTCTGACTTTTTAAATTGAGCCTGATCTTAATTAATTTTTCTCGAAACAAGACAATAGATACAATTGCAAAAAGAATTGAATACTTTCGATGCTCATTCATTGTTGATTTCCTAAATTATTGCCAAGTATGCATTCTGTACATGCATCATAGAATTTTTAAACATTAACTAACACGTAAAACCTTTCAAGTAAAACGAGTTAACTATAGACCTAGCTGATGAATGTAGGTATTATTAATAGCATGGCGATATTTGGTCCGCATCGCTTTTTTCCTAGCTACACTCTAGTTGATATAAATCTATAAAATATATTGAGGAGATAGGTTAGTAGGTCTTCTTTTTTTGTGTAATTTGAGTTATACACAATCGTCACGTCATTAAATTATTCATTTCTGTCTATGTCGTACATAATATGCAGCCTTGCACGTGACTGTTGTGTGAAACACACAGTGGCACTTTCTCGTAAACGAAGGCAACTTCTGCAAGGCAGAAGGCTTTCCTTGTAGATTTGTCTTCTTGGCAACAAATCACGTTCTACAATGAGCTAGAAGGATAACGTGGAAGGATTTTCACGCCAGAAGGACAAATCCGAACTTCTCTAATAAATTGACAATTTTGATCGTAACATTAAAACCCCATGCGCCCCATAACATAGAAGAGAACCTTGTAAGGTTGTGCGAGAACACGAATGTCAACGAACTTCTGATTATATAGACGCTTTATAAAATATGTCGTTTAAAAGAGGGTAAGGTGAGATTCTTCATTTTCCAACTTCTATGAATACCAAAGTTGCATGGTATAGAGCAGTGGCGGCACAACAGAAGCATTTGTGGGTGAGAGATGGGGGAGAAACTCCTATCCTGTAATGTATTGTTTCCCTATCCTGCAATATTAATTGTCCAATTTCAGGGGGAGAAAATCCTCCATGTCTCCGGTCGTTGTGCCGCCCATGATATAGAGTATAGATACAGCATACAAATAAATTCCTTATATTAATATGTAACGTAAGTTGGACATGAACATGATCTTTGCTTCTAGCATCATACGGCCAGAAAGCTTTAAAATAAAAAAATCGTAAAGTGCTTGCAACTTTTGGGACTTCCATGGTGATGTATGATAATGATGGTTGATTCATAAAAAACAAACAAGTTGGTTGTTATCACGTCCAGAGCTCGTCATTTTTCTTTACAAATTCATCCAGCTTCAAGCATCTTCCTCTTGTGCATGTTCTCATATTCAACAAAAAAGTTTGCAAAAACTGAGAATAAAATGTGACTTGGTCTTTGAGACTGTGATATAATGATAATGAGCTATGCAACCGCAATGGAGACTGCTAAGCTAAGTACATATAAACAAGGAGCTCAATTATAAAATGAGCATTAGAATTCGATTAAATGTTGGCATAATAATAATTATGGCTTATGGTAAATGCGAACAAACTCGGGCTAGCACAGACTTGAGCATGTTTTTTACAACACAACAGCATCACCCCGATGAAGATATCAAAAAGGTCTTTTCACAAGTGTTTCAAGTTCACAAACTGCAAAATATGCAAAATGATATTTACTTGCCATTCCACAGATTTCACATGTAAATCTCAGACATTACATATGTGTTTGGGTAATGTCATTTTTATTTTACACAATTGTAATGCACTTTAAGCTAAATATATTAGACAATTTGAAATATTACTACTGTTCAAGAAAACAGCATTGAATTTTTGACGAAAGTGCAAACAGGCCAAGCCAGAATTTTGCGGAGTATAATGCTTCCTACAAATGGATCATAATGTCATGTCTTTCATATAGCGTTCCCAAATAAAACGTATTGTAACATGCATTTAGCATGCATGGGCCAATTGTGTTATCATTATATTGCTGGTACCGAAGAGTATAGGAGAACCTTAATTGTAGTGTAGTTAGATTCACTAATAATTCTAATAATAATTCTAATGAATTCGCCTTGTGAGATTATCATTAGTTTTAGTTCATTCAGAAAGAGCGAATTTGGTTTTAATTTTAATCTGTCCCTGAAAAATTAAGGCCTCATGTACAATGATTGAACTCTCTTAAGTGACCCAGAAGAAAAGTTAGAACTATACAAACTCTATTGCCAAATCAAATGACATTGGAGGATATCCTGTACATCGATTGCGTATATTATGTTAGTTTCGTTGTTGTGAAAAAGCTGTGCAAGTTTAAGAATGGATTCCATTGAAAAGCAATTGAAAGAGAATTTGTGATTTTTTAAAACTAAATTTAAGATATTGAATTGATTCAACTGATTTTTTTCCGAAATGGCTCGTAAAGAAGAAAGAAAATTCATCGAATCTAAACGTGTAGAACTAATGGAGATCACAAATTGTGACGCGAGTATGTTGGGTTTGCTGAAGAGCGACCTAAATTACTCGTCTTTAGAAGCAGCGACTGTAGTAAGTTCGTTGTTCAATAATTTTTGCTTATTTTTTGACCGTGCACACATTTGTTTAGTTTATTTTGTTAACGAAATGTGTATATTGGCGAAAATGTTATATGAATCATTTGATAGAAAGCCTAGAACCGAAAAAGTAACATTAGAACCGAAACACAACTTTTTTTAAATTCTAAACCAATTCAACCAACCGACCAGAAAATATATTTTGCTTTAGAATATGTAAATGCTCCAAAATTGCATCCGCCAGCCTTTAAATTTTTGCTTCCCTTGTATTTTCAGGAATCAAAACCAACTCCTCAGGAGAAAGCCCTCAAAATGTACGAGATCGCAATGCAGAATAGGTCTGTAACCATACCCTTTTAACCATTATAAAGCTAAAACAAATAAATATTGATTTGGTCATTTTTATTTCATGATTTCATTTTTCTGCTACTTGCAGCATCAAAATATTGGAAGAAAATAGTTAGGTTCAAGTGGCGAGGGAAAGAAAGAACATTGGAGGAACTTATTGGACAAAGTACCTCAGAGGCAACCTACCAAAGAGTGTATGAAGCGTTGAGTAACCAACAAGTCATTCCAAGCCAAGGCCAGCCCAAGGCGATCGAATTGCTGAAAGACCAAATAGCTCCACCTCCTCAGCCAAAGTACTACATCCACCGAACCTTGTCGCATAGAAACGAGCTGAAGCCT
>JAHZNI010001700.1:0-10608 GCA_027744415.1 Seira ritae | reverse complement strand
CGCTCGTTGTTAACGTTTAAATTATGAGAGGAGGAGGAAGAGGGATCGGGAAAATGCGCCGCCGTGGTCCAGCCCCAGGCCCTCCACCACAAGGACTAATGAACAACATGAGACTAATTAATAATGGCAAACTACCTTTCGATCTGATATTCTTCGATGACGTTTTTCCCAGAGTGTCGCCAGCACTGGATGAGGCTCCCTTCACTGCGGTAATACAATTAAAAAAACAATTGAGGTGTAGGTTAGGATTTTAAAGAAAACAATAATGAAAATTTTGCCTTGATGGTTTTCCTTAGGCTTTGCTGAAACGCAACGGCGATATTTCTCCATCAACTGAAGAAATTCAGACTATTCAAAACTTAGTCACGAGAGTTCAAAGTATTCTGGAAACGCTGATACTTACTCCAGGGACGTTTGACGCTTGTGTAAGTTATTACTAGTGTTTGACAGAAACAGAAACATCAACAGAAAGCTTAAGAACTAAAAAATTGATAATGATCCCCCTACTTTTATTTTTAGCAAGTAGACGAGGTGAGGCAAGTCGGATCATTCAAACAAGGAACGATTCTTGCTGGTCACAAAACTGCCGACTTTGTAGTGATTCTGAAAACACTTCCTACCCGCGAAGCTGTGGAGGCTTTATGTAATCGAGTAGCGGAAGAACTTCGACAAACTGAATGTACGAGAATAAATGCAGTCATTAAATTATCTTAAATTCTAAAACAATTATATGATTTAAATAGTCAATAATTAATTGTTGATTTGTAGGTGTTCGGTCTTCAGTTACAAATAGAGGATTTGATCTTACTAACGTTCAAGCTACTGTTCGTGTGTTAATTACTACAGTTCCTCAGAACATACGCAAGTTAGATGCTGACATTCATCTAGACTCCAAAATTGTAAATGAACATTGGCAAGCAATTCGTCACAGGTACTCCATTATCTCGCCTACACGTCAAGATGTAAATAAAAAGAATAGTAATTTATGCTAAATATTCATATTCATTTGTTTGTTTCAGTCGTTGGTTTGAAGAGACATGCCACAACTCAACTGTGAAGGTCCTAATAAGACTGCTGCGAGATATGAGGCAGAGATATCCCGGATTTCAACCGTTGTCAACATGGCTGCTGGACATACTCAGTCATTTTGCAGTTATGAATAATCCTACCCGACAAGCACTTCCAATTAACGTGGCCTTTAGGAGAGCTCTAGCTTTAATGTCAGCTGGAATGTACTTGCCAGGCTATGCTGGAACATCAATGAGAGGACATAACTTGTCCTATGAAGATCAGGATATGGCAACGGCAACAGCGCAAACCTTATTGCGTGTCTTGGCGCAAGGTGGCTACAAGGTCATTCTTGGATTGGAAACGTGCAAAGGATGTAAGGCCGATGATTCATTTATACAACAAAATAAATGTCAAAACTTTTAAAATATATGATTATGCCTTGAATATCTTTTCAGTGGACATCATTGGTTCGTCAAGCGTTTGGGATGCTGTCGTGGTATCACCCATGGATAAAGTGTACGAAAGACCAGCAGATGGAGAACACGAAAAGATAGACGATGATCAAGATGTTGAAGACGAGGAAGAACATGTTATGGAGTCGTAATTTTATTGAGCTCTATTCTCATTTTATTTTCACTGAGTAATGTATAAGTTTTATTGCTCTTTTAACCGACAACTATGTAGTATTATTTTGTAATTTATTTTTTGTCTTCAAACTCTTTTAACAATTTATATGAATTAAAAGTTAACGGATTCTCTACATTAAATGTGTCTGAAATATTGACACCTACAGATTTTGTATTATGAGCAAATCATTGACACTTTTTTATTCGAAGCACATCATTTCTCACTATCTCAATGTAATAAATAATAGGTAAGTATGTATCTATGACCTAGTAAATGCTTTTCATTATACAGAAGTGAAGATATACTAGGTACAGTAAATGAGCGATTGCTACTGGTGTGCATAGAACGAAACGGCAAGCGGGAATAGGTGTCCGAGCTAGGAGGATCAAACAGATTCTTAGAGACCCTGCAACATCAAGTAAAAGCTAGTTAGGTTTTATCTTAATTTAATGTGAAGATTTTCTGATAAACGAGGAGTAATTTTACCGAGTCCTCCAATAATAGTCATAATGGGAATGAACCAACGGTCTGACCCTGCCGTACAAATGATAAGTGTCACCGCATGTCCGAATAACCCATAGCTCATAACTGCCACCACTTGACTAAAATCAAAGAAATGCATATCTATAGGTTAAAAACTGAAATAAATCAGCCTTTAGTAAAGGGTAAATGCTGTAATAAAACCTCACCTTAAAGTAATAATGGTCTTTGTGCAAAACGATAAAAGCCACGTCACCCCGGATATTGCGATGAGATAACCAACTGTCAATGAAGAAGAAAGAAATAGCGCGTTGACCCTAGGCTCTCCCTTGGAGTTCACATAGCCCCAGTACAGTGTGCAAGCAAGGAGAAAGCAACTCAAGAAACTTCCCTCCGCGTCCACCGGTATTCGTTTGTACTTCCCAAACGGAGGACAAAGTGAGGTGACTAGTCGTGTGATTACAGAATTTTCCGACAAAAGGTACCTTCGGAATGTACTAGGGAAACAGGCTCGATGAATTCCAGACAAACTCCCCTTCGTTAAGGATGCACCGTAGCCATTTTTATGATTTTTATTTTTGCTTTTACCATTTTCTTGACTCCAACCTTCCTTAATTAATGGAACCTCGTCTTCTCCAATAAAAATGACGGAGGAGTCAAGTCTTTTTCCTGTTCTAACCATATTGCCTTTAAATATATCAATGTTCAAATTAATGGAAGCTTCAAAAGACAAGTAATGTCTCACTATATAATATTATGCATCTCGTCGACTTTTAATCAAAATCTAAAATATTTATGTACATCTTACATGTAATTTAGTTAATTAATACTCATTCATTTAACATTTTTAGAAAAATATAAAAGTAAGATCAAAATCTCCAGACGAAAGTAAGTTCTTAATGTTCATATATAAGTTTACTTTAAGAGGAAGGCGTGAGATATTGCTTAACACCTTCAAGGGCGCACATGTCTTTATACTTTTGAAGAAGCTTCTTTTTCAAAACTAATTGCTTTCGCAAAGCTTCCAATTTCCTAATTTGTTCCTCTTTGCTATATTCTATGCCTGGGAGTTTTCGAATCTGTAATTGAAATTACAATTTTGCTGTTACTCTTCTGACTGTTCTGACCAATCATTATAAAAAAATTCTTTATGCAAATAAAATGTCAAAATTCTTACCTGCTCTCGAGTCACGTCAAGTTTCTTTTGAAATTCTTGGATTTTCTGACTACTCTCCTGAAATTCACTTCTTTTGGACTGAGCACACTCCGTGTTTTCCCTTTCCACACTAAAAGTTATTTTTACAACGTCATATTAATTAACACTTATTCCAAAACTTTTAAATGCACCCCCCTAAGTCTCTAATATACAAAAATATTTACCATTTGATGATATCGTAGATCAACGCCAGAAAATCTACATCAATATCCTCCACCGAAGAACTCATTTTAGTGCGGAAAGCGAGCTAGAGGCACGAGAGGTGTTGTGGAAAATCTGATCTATTCTTGATCCGCCTAATACGTATGTTTTATTTAGGTAAATTGGTAATGCACGAGGGTACGAACACTATCGATCCCAGTTACTTCGGTCAGTTTTAGAAAAAGGAGAACTCCACAGAGAAAGGTACATCCACTATCCACCCACTTCTCTGGAATAAAAAGAAGAGAAATGGTAAATATTATATTACACTTACTTCGATGTCGTGTTCATACGAGAACGCGAACATTCCATTCCATACACTTGCTGTAAGTAAGTATCAGTGTCAGACTGTTTTAGCAACTCGCGAAGTAGAACCAAAAATGTTATCGTTTTGTTTGCCTTGGCTTCCTTTCCTACAACACACTACACCACCCTCCGAATTTCCCTTTAAAAGAAATCCGAACCGAGTCGCTGTCCAAATGAATGGGAATGGAATGGACTAGAGAGAGGGTCGCAAGTTTCCTTTTTTCCTTCAGGGAAAGTCTTTCCACAGATCCTCTTTTTTTCTTCATTCCAAAAGTTATATCATGTCATTCATGTGGTTGTAATTCGTACGTTCAGCACATAATTATCGTATATATTTAATGGACAACAAAAATGAAATTATTAGAGATGACTTTCTCTGAAAAAAAAACTTACTTTCTCTCTTCGGCGGCAGATGCAATTCTCGATCAACAAAACGCTTAGACAGCACGATGACGCACTGGCATGAAATGTCAAACACACAATTATTAATTCAGGATGGGAGATGAAATCGCACATCTAAACTCAATTGGAGTGTCAGCCTGCGTTTGCTTTAATTTTAATGCATGTGACATTCTACCAAAGAGGCAAAAAAATCATGTTCATTCAATGTTTACTGTGCCTCAAGGATAATCAATTATCCTTTTTGTTTGCATTGCTCGCATGCACAGAGAAAACAGGGTTATTTAGCACGACGATATAAATACGCGATGAGATTATAGGTAAATGTTGTCTGTTCTGCGGGCTTTAAAAATGAGTCTTCTTTTATGGTTTGGTCTGGCAGAATATAAAGGTGTACTGTACATGTACGTACAGCGTATTTCATTTACAAAGAAATACATGAACTGTAGATAGGTACAAGATGAACGAGCATGAGCGAGCTGGCCTGTTTGGCTAGACCTATTCCTTTATCTGGTAAATATGGACGAGTATAACAACTTTTTAGGCAAAGCTGAAAAACAGATGGATACCTTTTTGCTCACGTTCTAATTCTGATAATTGACTTTGCTGAAATAAAGCACTAAACTTTAATTACACAAAGGAAAATGAAATAGTATAGAGAATGTGAAGAAGAAAATGTTGATATTATATAATAAGGAGATCATGAAAAATGTATTGCCTTTGCATTATGCGTAGGATGTTTCTTATTGTACGGACCGAACATATACGTCTGCATTTTAACATATTATTATGCTTATGCACACAAAAATCATTTGAACTCCAACTCCTGAAAGGAGAAAGTCCCTGGTGCTGAGGAAGGAGTATTTTTTATTTTTTTATATTTTCCTTACGCATATCTACGTGATTCAATTTAAATTTATATAAAAGTTTTTTTGATTAAGTCCCCTCCTAGTCAAATTGTAATCATGCAATATTAGAAAAAAATACAAGAATAAGATGTAGTTGTAGCACACTTACATTTTACTCAATAACGTACACAAGATATATGTGAGTACATGAAACTGTAAAATGATCATCTTAAACATTTTACTTCCGCTAATTAATATGACCTATGGAACATGTTGTTACGTTCACGCGATAGTATTAGCATTGTGAATTTAAGTTTAACTACCCTGTTCTCGTCATCTTCAAGGTTTGCAGAGCCGAGAACAAATAAATAATGCTTGATGAAAATACTAATTCTTTACCCATGCCATGAAAGACTTTTTTTGTGAATGTGATTGAGGTGGAACGGAGATATTGGATATTATCAAGGAAATTAAGTTTTTCAAATAATGTGAGTTTAATCAGGCTGAAATAATGAAAAGCTGTATATAGTTAAAAGTTAAAATATATATTTTGTTTTAAATTATTTTCACAAGGGATTCCTGCTAATTAATAGATATATAGAGTGAAGTGCCAAGAGGTTTCTTTCCTAAAGCAAGACGCGCCTTGAAATTGTCCAAAATGGGAGGATGGATGAGCCGCAGAAATAGCGATGCAGAAGAGCAGGATGCTCCCACACCGACGGCGTTTCGATATCCACCCAAATCTGGCAAGATTCTCACTTCCATTCATCATTTTAATCACTGCTTTTTTTTACTTTAATTGAAAATTATAACATCACTTTCAATGTCATAAACAGGAAATTATTTCAACTCGCATTTCATAATGGGCGGAGAAAGATTTGAGACGCCTCAGCCTGAACAATACTTATTCGGAGATAATTCTGACTTGAACTTTTTAGGAAGCAAGCCAGTTCCGGTATTTTTAACATTTGAAAAAATAAATGCGGTATACTGATATTCTTGAGGCAGTAACTTATCGATTGACTTGCTTATTTTTATTTCGATTCAGTTTCCATATCCAGCGCCTCAGTCAAATGAACCAACGAAAACGTTAAAAGCTCTTATTAATATACGGAAGGAAACTTTAAAGTTTGTAAAAATACCCGTAGTACCTTTAGCAGCTTCTGATTCAGCAGAGCTATCTGATGAGACATCGTCTGCTCCGCAACCCCAACCCATACCAGCGACGAAGCCTCCAACGACTTACAATATTGAATTTATTTTTGACGCAGACTGCAAATGCGAAATTTCAATAATGTATTTTTGCACTGAGGAGGTGACATCAAGAGGAGTGAGGTGAGTGCCCAACTCTCTTGTAAAAGAACAATTATTTTTATATCCCTTCCTTTTTAAATCATCCATCGCCTGGTTTTTTCAGATATCGATCCCGTGATCCGAAAATAAATGCAGAACCCATTCGTTTCAAAGCTGGGGCAAATCAAGTGTATACAAATACTCTACATACATTTAATCCCGTACTGTTTCCGGAAGTAGATTTGCAGTATGATTTCGAGAAGGAAGTTTTTCCGGTTGTCATCCAGTGCGTAAGCCTGGAAGATGGTAGGAACTTATTCACAAGAAAAACTAAAACTATATTCATTATTAAGTTTAAAAGATACCTAATTTAATAATTTTCTTTTTTCATTCATCTAAAGGTACAGATATTCCTCCTTTACCCAACAAAACCCTCAAAATGCTAACTGTGAATCAAGTACGGAATTAAATTTTACGTTTCGTTTCTTTCAGGCCAACAATTGCCCTATATGCAGATCACCATTCAGAGCTCTCCTCCAAATTCGTGCAGTTTATCGCATTCCCCCAGCTCCAATGGAATATCCAGCGTTGACTTCTGAGGTTGGTTTAATCATGTTTTAAGTACTTAAGTAATCTAAAATGTCCTTTTGTTATCCGAAATTAACCTCTAACTTCAAAAAATAGATGCCTGTAGTTCAAATGAATTCGATACCCGGGTACGAAATGGTCCCATTGCTGGAGGCTTTGAATGGCCCTTATCCTATCACAGATTTACCGTCTTCCGCGGCTGCAACTGTCGTTGTGCGGCAGGAGGCAGCAAGAGCTCTAAACCCATGTGAAGAAACAAACGACCGTGGTGTGTAAACTTTTATTAAAATTTTAACCTTCACTTTGAATCCGTCATCATAATTTAACTTTTCATTATTTTCAGGTATTCCAATGACTGTTATGGTTGCCCCATCACATGAAGAGACAGATCAAGAAGATTCGGAAAAGTCGCATGTTGTTTTCGAAGTGGAAAGAAAAGAATCTATCGTGAAACTTTCGAAGAGTGGATCTATCGATACAAAAACACTGACTAGCGATCCCGAGGACGAAGAGCACTTTTCGGAGGCTCCGGATCAACTACCTGACTGTCAGGATTTTGTCCATCCCGGAGAAACGATCCGATCGCGATATTCCCTTCGATCTAGAATACCTGACGTTGATGAAGAGGAGGAGGAAGCACTGCAGTTACAAAGCATTGAAAGCAGCCACAGCAACATTCTTACAATGATCGCCGCGATTGACGAGTTCTCAGACGAGGACGAAGACTCACGGGGAAAGAATGCATCGGTGAGTAAGGGATTGCTTGTATAGGATTTGTTCATTACACAAAAAATTTTCGTGAAGAATTCTGTTTCATTTTCTGAACCGTAAAAAGGCTTCTGGAGGTTTGATGTCAGGAACTGGCAGGGATAGGTTATTCCTTGACTCGACCCAGAGTACGCCGCAACGAAGTGTAGCGAATGAGGACAAGTCCACGGAGGATAGTCCAGAACCAAGTCATCGATACAGCCGCACCATTCCGTCATCTTTACCGGGAACACCGAACGTACGTTCATCTATGTCCGCTGGAACGAATCCAACCTCATTGCGATCTAGTGGGGACTCATTCACATCATCCAGCTCCACTAAACAATTACTTCCCCCTACTACAACTCATCAAAACTGAAAAGCGAGAATTGAAATCTCAATTTTGTACTTCAACAATCCAATCCCAACTCAATGTTACCAAATTATTAGCCGTGAATTATCATCATCATTATTTATTGTTTAGATTTATATAGGAACTTAATGCAATGAAATTTAATGTAACGATAAAATTGTATTAACTTTTACGTTCATCAATCTCTCGCCCGTAATCGCAATTTTAACAGTTGATTATTATTTATTCAATTAAAGCTGTAATTTTATTTATAACAAGAATAACATAGGAATCCACGCACAGATATACAATATCATTCCTTTCTTTTGCAAATTACCTTTCTGGCATAAATTCATAAAATAAGTATAATCTTATCTCGCATCAAAATCAGTTTCCAGTTAGAATCATAAAACAATTTTGTTATTCATTACAGTACAACTACTATGTCTCAAATTCTACTTTCTTCTAGCACCCACAATTACAAGTTTCATTCTATTATATTCACAACTATATACTATTATGAAATGAAATTTTCATGGAAATGTAAATGATTAGTTATCAAGGTAAGTACGATCTGTTTCAGTTTTCTAGAGTATGGACGAAATCGATACTAATCGAAACAATAAATCGATTTGAGGCACGTATGTAAGCATGATTAAGTTAAAGCAGTCGTTCCATGCATAATTGGAATTGGGGGTTTTTCTCGAAAACTTGATTGCTTACAACAGTACACATTCGATTCTAGTTTAGAAGTACTGATTCTCTTGACGAATTCAACGATGGAAAAGACATTCATTGTCTTATCGCTTACTTCATCCACAAATTCCTTCGATTGCTCTTACAATTTTCGTATAGATCCTACAAATCCTATTAATAAAAAACTGACGCTCACAAAGTAATTCCTTAAAATATCAACGCAAAGAGTATTTTGCTTAAATAAATGAAAAAACGCTATACGTTACTTACATTCAAATTGGTGATCGTTAGTCTGTAATGTATGGTATTTTGCTTTGCATATAAAATCACACTTTCGTTTTAAGCAAATGCAGAGGTTGGAAAGGTTAATCAAAAAATTTTCTGGTTTCTCTTATCAGATGAATCTTGTGTAAATGTACGTCACCTTGTGCATTATCTTAAGTACATCATTATTTGAAGTTAGCAGTTTTAGCAGCAGTAATACCATTATCATGAAAAGTAAATAATATTTTATGGCAATTAAAATTTGGCAATATCCAAACAAAAATTCTCAAAAATTAAATCACAAAGCACAGCACAACTTAGAAAATAATACACGAAGTTTATTTTTTTCCGAGCATTATTCGATTAACGGATACCAGTTAGTGACCGAGTTTCCAGTTTGGAAGTCATCAAGGGCAATGAGAACTGAACCCATCTTTGGAGAACTCCTGATGAACTTCTTGTCGCACACAGTGACTTCCAGTGTTTTCCCTCGAAGATCAATCACGGGAAACTCAAACCTTTCATCGTAGAGGGGATTGCATTGATCCTTCTGCGCTTCAGTTTTATGCTTCTTATTTCTTTCAGGTAAAATGTAGAGTTTCACGTAGGGGTCTGGAAGTTCTTCTTCTTCGATGGGAAGGTTGGCGACAGAGTGCACAACCACATTTAATTGATGAGATGTTTGGCTATTATTTTAAAAAATAATTAGTTCTTTAGCTGCGATTGAAAAATGATTGGGCTTTTTTTATTAACAAAATTAAATGCAGTCGGCAGTCATGCCATACCTGTATCTGATGGTGAGACGAATTTTCATAGTCTTATCCTCGTCAATACTTGGTGCAGCTGCCAGCAATGGCTTACTTTCTTCGCTCTTCACAACCACCTCCTCAGATGCCACACTTGATGTGCGTGCAGCAGTGGAACGCTTTGCTTCGGGGCTTGCAGGCGCGCCAGCGGGGCCACCCTGCACGGAAGTGACATGTCCATGCAAACTTCCTGTTTCTGCCGTGGCTGTGGTGGCGGGGGTTGTATCCGTGTCTCCGGGGAGTTTAATTTCATCATCGAAATCATCATCATCTCCCTGAACTCCATGTTTCAAAATTTTGATCTGCATGTCCAACACAACCTTTGCCTCGCTCCGCGTATTTAAAGTGAAATTCTGCTTCTCCAGAATCATTCCAGGTCGACCAAACACAAGATCGAGGGGCTGCTTCATTGTGCCCAACTCAAGACTTGTCTTTCGGTCCATGAGTTTTACAAGCAGTGTGTCTGTCAATGGATTTCGAACCAAGAAATGGAGAGTTTCCTCGAATACCGGATCACTAGTCTTTTCCAATGTAGCGGATTCATGTTGCATTTTCCCGACGGAGAGAATGGCGTACGGATCTGGTTTGGAGCCTTCCCTTGGTAGCTAAATGCGACATTTGTAAAAGAAATTCTTCTTCAATTTCTTAGCAGTAATTTGTTAAATCAATCCCACATTTTCTAAAAAAATATCAAGGTGCCTTTTATTAAGAAGGTGAAGAAGCATGATGTTTTCGTGATTTAAGCAAACATTGACATTGAACTTCACTTTCATA